>JBAFWW010012992.1:0-25255 GCA_036873685.1 Agapornis canus
AGCAAGGGTGCACCCGTGGTTAGCCCAGGAGCTAGGGGTGTGGGGGGTGTGTGTGCACTTCGTGAGTAAGAGAATAGATGCGCGGTTGTTGTTGCGCTTATAGAGCAGCTGAATGCACTGGATCCTCTCCGGTAAAACCATTTGCCGTTCCTGGCGTTCCTGACACCGGGCACTCCCAGAGCTGAGGCGAGGGATCGGGGTTTCTTCTGTCCCCAGGCGCCGCAGGTGCCCCAGCCCCTTAGCTCCCAGCTGCGCCGGGTGGCTCGTGCCGTGCCGGGTAACGGTAACGCTGCGGTGCCGCCGGGTATCCAGGCGGGCCTGCCTGGCTGTCTCCGTGCACGGGTGGCGGCGGAGCGCTGCGAGGGCAGCCGGCGGTAGCCAGTGTAGCCAGAGCCATCCACTGGGGTAAATGGGAACCGAGGTTGCTGTGGTTCTGGATAAATCCTGTGCTGCTGCAAGGCTGTGCTAATCCTGCGTGAGAAACTGCTCTGAATCTGCTCAGCGCAGCAAACTCCAGAGCAACAGATTCCACCCGTTCTTTCGTTGCCTGAGTAGGTAAGAAAGGCAAACTGTTGGGCAGTGGCTGATACAAACTATTAGAGCTACATAATAAACAGGCTGCTTCAGGAAGGAAGGCATGCTCCGTTCCCCGATTCTTTCACTCGTATTAGTGAATTGTACCCATCTGATTTTGCAGTGCTTTGAATGAGGGTGTGTTTTACTGGGGGAAGGGTTGTTACCTGAAGTCCAGCACAAATGGTTGCACATCCATAGTTGTTGCCTTTGTTTCACCAGCATGTGAGTTGGAGAAGGAAGCATCCACATAGTATACGTGGGGGAAAAAAATGTTCTAAGAATTTTGTAAATGTGAATATATTTTGGAGGTGGTAAAGTAAATAAAGACACAAGAGCAAAGGTGCCAGAGTGGCATAGCTTAGAGTGGCTCCAGGACAACTTCTGTGCTCTTCAGTCTTGTCACAGGGAAGCAAGCTATAGTAATCTCTTAAATAGCACTTTTAATAATGGACTATGAGGAAAGGTCTGCCCTTTCTGTATGCCTGTTCTTTTCTGTGGGTTATTTTTTATTTTCTTTTGTTCTAATGTGTTATTTTTGTGCTTATTCAGGTTAGCCTCATTAGGTGAGGGTAACTCACTGAAAATCTCATCTATCATTTCTTTTAGAGAATGCAGTAAAGAGAAGGAAAACCAGGGAACTCGGAGAGAATGCTTCTATTTATCTTTCTGACTAAACATCCTTTATTTTAAAGTGTTCTTGCATATCTTTGATGGAGCTCTTTATATCTGACCAGCTTTTATCATGAGATAAACACAGCTTTCTGCAGTATGTGGTGTACTGTAGGAGCTTGTAATTGTGTTGTTACAACACATACCTGCCATTGTAAATCGTACTTTAGAAACAAATAGCCTTATAAAGAAGATGCAGATCAGAATACAGCCCAGTTTGGTGTTTGTCACACTGATAGTACAGCAGTAGAAGTAGCAGCTCGCTTTAACCACAGACAGATGTTACAACACTGATGTAATACATTGATTCACTTGTTCAAAGAGGAGAGGGGGTGAATGGGGTTGAACTGGGGTTTGTTCTCTTCTAAATAGCCAAGTATAAATAGGGCAATCTTCTACAGGTGGTTGATGGTGACTAATTTAGAGAAACAGTGAGCCAGAGGACAAAGGGAGTTGGATGTCCCTGATAGTGAAGACATCTGCCTAACATTTGTATGAATTGAGAAATGCAGAGCATCCATATTACTGAAATAATGTCTTGGCAAATAGATGCAGTGTTAAGTGAAAGACTGATATATGCAGTAAAATGAACTAGAAGATTAAGGATTTTCCTGTGCTTTTTACTCTTTGTAGTATACTTCATAGTACTAGTTACTTTCTTACTGCACAGCCCATTTTCCTCACTAGCCATCACTTAGGAAAAGATACTGGTATTTTTGCTGATTCTAAAAATTTGTCAAATTAATAATGTCACCCCATTCTCGTATAAAATTTTACCATTAGAAGCTTTGCATACTTGATTGTTTCACTTTGTTGTAAACTGCTTGGCTTCTTAAGCCCAATTTAAATACTTTTCCAAGCCATAATAAAGATGCAGGTGTCACCTCCTCCCTCCCCCCATCCATCATCCTGTTTACCTATGACTTTGTCAGGCAAAAATGAAAAAGCCTGTTGCATTTCCCAGGTGTGAATACACTCTCCATTGGGAGTGCCTTCCATTGCTATGAATGTCCTCAGTTATTTGATGAATTGTCCAAGCATTTCACCAGATAGGTGCAGTTCTTTACCAGGGCATGCAGGCCAGGTCAAAAAGGAGAATGGGCACGGCTAAACTGTAGGCAGCTGCTCTAATCTGTGCTCTGGAGCAGGGGATGAAATGAAGAGTTAATCAAAACTAATTGGTTTCAGTGGTGCTGTGTTCGGTGTAATGTGCTGTGTGATAAGCAAGTGTTAGAACAGATAAAGTATGTTTTTAAGAACAGATAAAAAAGAATGTATTTCCTAATTAAGGGTTCTGCAGAGCCGTCTGGAACCATGAACTGCAGACAGGACTTGTACTTGGTTTCCAAGGTTTCTTTTTAAAGTAATTTTTCATAAACTGATACTTAAGGAGTTATAATGTTAAAAATACACTTCGATTATGTATTGAGACTACTTGCATGTGCAGAGGCAATTTTTGCAAATGCTGTTCTGCAAAGCTGTTTTCTCCAGGGATCTTCCCAGCTTTGTGGTTGTGTTACAAATCAGCACATGGCCTAGAGGTCACACCATTTCAATGCAGTACTTCTCATCTGGTGTTCTTGAGACATTTTATATCATACACATTTGACAGGAAGATAAATCTAGCACCTCTGTAAGATTTATAATGGGGTGCTGAAAAGGGTATGTTTGTAATATGAATTCCATGTTATTACAGAAATCCTTTGATCAGCTTTTGGTTTTTTTTACTCGCACTTCTGGGAACTGTTTGTGTTCCAGTGGGAATTGCATGACTCTAGCTTTGACACTGATTTTTCACTTTGCTTTGAAGTGCCAGCAGCCTTCTGAAAAGGCTTCATATTCTATTTTAGTAATCAAATGTTAATTTTTGTTACCTGGTGAGAACGCAGATGCAAAGGGCAAATTGCATGATAACTAACCTTGAAATATTGTGTTAAACAATTGCATTATGATAGGTCTTGCTTTATACAGCCAGCTTACACAATATTCTTCTTTTGTACTCCTATCAGCAAGTGCTTTAGGATTATTTTTGTTGGTGGTGTTTGTGGGGTTTTTTTTGTTACTGTTTTTAAGGATCTGTTTCTTGTCTCGTGTAGGTGAACTAAGCAATATAAATCATGATTGTAAACTTTATACCAAGTATATCTGGAAAAGACATACATAGAAGTTGGTATTCTTGAATTGTATGTAGTAAATCTTAACCACTAATTTGCTTACCTTCCTTTGTATTAACAATATTTATATGAGCAGCTTTTAGTGAAAATTTGCAAAATGCTTGTAGAAAGAGAGTTTTGAAGTAAGATTTGAGGAAGCATTTTGTTTTCAGGTTGCAAATACCCAACTATTTTTGATACAAGAACCTGGACTACTTGTAATTTCCCAGCAGACATGTTTCTGTTGTAGCCTTGCTATGTCATGACTGGCTTTTTTTGCAGTTCCCATGGCAACGAGGATTTTTGATCTGCAAAGCAGAATAATGTGTATGGTTTGAGGAGAAATCTTGATCCATGAAAACTGATCAGGCACCTGCTGTCCCCCCTGCACCCCTTAATAACTCACTCCTTAATAATCTGTGTTTTGCCTGTAAGATTACATTTAAATGTGAAATCCTGACAAGAATGCAGTTAATTGTTCTATTTTTTGACATAGCATAAGAGATGGTGGAAAATCTGTAAAGGCTTACTGTAGTAATAGCGTGGAAACATGTCATCTTCCAGGTGGAGTCTTGACAAACAGAAGGCCACTGTACATATATATATAAATTTTAATGCATAATATTTGTGAGCATTGTGTATGCATATAAGGAGGAATGAGAGTTCAAGTTGCTCAGGATTTGCATTGGCTTCTGCTAATGTTTTCTTTGGCTTCAACTCATTTCCAGGATGTAGTCATAAAATACTTTTCAACTGGACTTATGCATTTTAACTAAAGAATCTCAAAATACTCTACCTGCTTCACAAATAAAAAGTTGTTAACAGTGGTAATAATTCTGTGTGTGTGCCCTGTATCCCTCACATTCTCAAATGAACATGAGTAGCATGGGAACTAAATAATTAACAGGAGAAGCCGCCATAGAGTAACTATGCTTAAGGCATGTTTTTTTCTAGAAAAAAGGGTTTTTTCTAGAGTTTTCTTTGTTATGTTTCTTTTTGAGCTCTCTCTCCAAGAAGAAGCCAATAGAGATTTGTCGAGTTCCCTCCATACCCACTTTGGTTTTATTTGTTTGGGGTTTTGTGCAACTGGTAAAAAAGAAAATGGGAACAATATAGTTATTGAAACAAACAGCAGAGGTAATGACCATTTGTGTTGTCAAAGCCCTCTCAATAGTGCATGTAAGAAAGATATCTTTGTAACACCTGAAAGGCAATTTAGAGATGTATTAAAAACCAATTTGAAAAGTCAAGTCTGCTGCCACTGGCCTGCTAGTCTTCATGTGGTTTGGGCTGGGAGACCTCTCTCCCACAGCCACCATCACACGCACACAGGCAGGATAATTCTGAGATCATGAAAAGGGAAAAAAACCACTGCGCTGATCTCTGCAAGTGAAGCTACTCATCCAAAGACTTGCAGTTATGGTGGAGAAGTATTGTGCAGGTGTAGGGCAACCTAGTATTTAGGTAATAACTTCATCCAAACACCTGTTTGTGAAAGATTCTTTCACTAGTGCTATCACCTATGTATGTCATAGCTGTGACAAAATAGCTTTCATATACAAGAGATAGAAATTGAGCTTAACACCCATACCCGGACATAAATACCTTGGATGAATATCAGGGGTTTTTCAAGTGAAGCTACAAGTTCTGAAATTACTATACTTTTTTTCTCCCCACTCCCCCAGCCTTCTGAGAGATGTACTGAATAGGGAAGGTACATGTAACTTAGACCTCTGTCACTCCTCTCAAGAGCAACCGTCAAGTCAGTTCAGTGCTTGTGTTGGAAAAACAGCTGAGAGCCTCCAGTAGTGTCTCATCCATAATGCTGCGTGTGATGCCTGAGTATCCTTATGTTTGGGAATTCAAGAAAATAGCGATACGAAAGCTGGAATTTTGAACACAGGTCTGCAAAGATTTATGGCAACTGATAGCATCTGGCAGTGTATTGCATAACACCCTCTCCCTTGCCTCCCCCCACAACCTCAGCCTGTTTGTAAGAGCTTGAAGGTTTATTTTGATATTTGCTTTTTCTGTCTTTGCTTGTAACCCTAGGCAGTGCAGTGTTTCACTGAATAATTTTACAGAATCATAGAATAGCAGGTTCAAAGGGACCTCAGGGATCGTGCGGTTCAACCTTTCTTGGGTAGGCATAACTTAGACCAGATGTCCCAGCACCCTGTCTGTCCGAATCTTAAAAGTATCCAGTGTTGGGGAATTCACCACTTCCCTGAAGAGATTATTCCAGTAGCTGATTGTTCTCCTTATGGAAAATGTTCCTCTTGTGTCCAGTCAGAGTCTCCCCAGGATTAACTTGTGCCAATTATCTGTCATCTTTTCAGTGTGCCTCCTTGTACAAAGGGAGTATCTGTCTTCTCTGTAGCCACCATTTAAATACAGTATTTTGTCCAGTGCTCCCTGAGAATTCAAGAAAAGGGATGGTTTCTAGCTTGGACTTTTGTTTGAGAAACATGTAAAGTTTAGGAGAAGGGGTCCCTTAAATGCAGTAAAAGAATAAGAAGAGTTGTGAATTGCAGTATCAGATCTCTTTATTATTTATGGAGAGGATATGGGGCTGGTGATCCTGAGTGAAGCTGGCTGAATAGGTCAAACAGCCAGCTTCTGCATCTCTGTTGAGACACATCAGGAGGAGTGACAATGCAATGACATAATCACTGACCCCAGATTGTTCTCAGCTATAAATCCTCTGGTTGCAGTCTCCACTGCTCCTCAGCATGTGCCATTCACGTTTAAGGGCTTTTCAGATCATCTCTACCACCATCTGCTACATAATGGAAACAAAACAATTGTGCTGTGTGTGGAGCCAGCTGACTCCCTGAGCAGAGATGGAGGTTTGCAAAATACATCTTGGCTCTGAGAACTTGTTTGTCTGGTTGGCCTCATTGACATACTGTGCACTAGTCACTAGGCTGTTGTGATGGATGAAAAATAAACCAAGGTAATGACTCAAAGGGACATCCATGTTTTTCAAGCAGGTCAGATACTGCATAAAATATTGTGTGTTCTCATGCTTGTGTGCAAGAAATACTGCATATTCTAATGTCTCTCTAAAAAGCCAGTCTGTATGTGAAGCATCTTATCAGCGTGAATATATTGGTAATAGTTGTCCTGCATGGGCAGAAAAGATAAGCAACAGGATTTCTTAACTGCAAGTATTCACTAGGTGTCAGTGCATGATCACACTGAGCTGATGCTGTCAATGAGTTCTTTCAGGATTGTGGTAGCTCCTAATGAAAAGGGATTTTAAAGTAACTACTTTTGTCTACAGAATACAGTGTGGTTTAAATTTAAGACCAACTAATGATTAATTCAGTCTTGTTTTATAGGAGCAGTCTGATAAAAATGCTGATTTAGAAACAAGCCCCACCATGTTTTGTGCTTAATAAACATCATTTAAAGACTTCAAAATTATAGTTTTCACAGTGATATATTATCTGTATCACAAACACATTCATGTAATTACTTGCAAAACTGTTGTTTTCCTTAAGGGATGTTAAAGATTAAGTCTGTAAATATCAATTGGAGGAAAACCCAATTGATATAGCTGAAATTTACTGGGTTTCTGTAAGAAAATGTTGTTCTCTTGCCATGTCATGTCACTGGAATGGAATATGATGTTCATTAGAATATCTTGTATTACTTGCATCATAGTATTACATTTTTACAAATTATTTTTAAGATTATTTGAATTCATAATATTAAGTCTAGCGTTAGTGATAGATGATTAGGGAATGTATCTTTTCAATAGAGTGAACAGCATTAATCTAGAAGTTTAAAATGTTACAAAATGGGTATTTTCTGTCTCGTATGTGAAAGTATTCTGTGAGAATTATGTATTAGTAGGTCAAAATAGTAAAGATAATAATTCCCTTGATAAATGCATTTGAAATGGCTTTTGTGTACCTTCTGGTTAGTACTGAACTTTTCCTATTGAATTGTAAGCCATAGCACATGGTGAATGGTAAAAATGTTTACGTTACTCTTTTATATCTGATCTATTTACAAGTGAGGCCTTTTTTAGCACTATTCCCTGGTACCCTAAGGAAAGTGTTAATACTTGTGCTAATAGTTAAGAGAATTTAGCTTGATGACAAATATGCATTTTTTGATTTATGATGAATGCTATATTGGTAAATATTCTGTATGCAGCAGAAATACCGATGTGGTTGTTTGATGGCCAACCTTCAGTATTTTCTCTGTTGATACAGCTGTACAAGAGGGCCATCTTTGTTTATTCATACCACTTAACTGTCAGATAGAAACTATCTGATTGTCAGACAAAGGCATATTTCTTCCACCGTGGTGCCTCTACAGTTACATCATGCAGTGACATTTAAGCACTGCATCTTTCATCATGGGACCAGCCTGGCCAGATTTTAAGGCAAATTATGATTGAGCTTGTCTAAGAAGGTCCATGAGACATATGGTAGGAAGCCTGTGGAGATTAAAATAGATCATTGTTCAACATACACTTTTTCCTTACATGGACATGCTGAATATAAACACATATAACAACTTCTAAATAAAGGAGAGCTTGAATGGCTTCTTGTTACATATGTCTCTCTGCATCTTTGAACATTGAATGGAAGCACATTTTCCATCTTTAGTTGCTTGTTAACTTCACCAGAATTGTTGCATACTTACAATGATGCAAAATTAAACAGATTCTGTCTCTGTCTTAAAAAAATGTTCATAACTAAGGTATAACAATTTATACGAAATGCTGATTTTTCCTTTCAATGACAACTTTGGGATTCTTCCAGGACTTCTTTTCAGAAGCTGATCTATCTGAAAAGAGATCTCTGCCCAGTGACAAAATCTTTATCTTCCCTTGTTTGACATGTCTTGAGAAATTTGCTTAAAAGAATTTGAGATGCTTGCTTTCTAGTGTACTGCTTTCTATTGCTAACTGTGACATCCTGTTGGTATGGTTCCTTTGAAGTTTATGAATCTATAAAGCATTTTCTTGCAGGCCTCCTGCTGCGCTGAAGGTGATTAAAGAGGCATTTGCAACTCAGGAAATCAATTTGATGGTTGTCTGCAGCTGCAACTTTTAAAGTAATGCATACTGTGTTTTTAGCATAGAAAATAGAGCTTGTGTCTCTGCAAAATACAGAAAGAGAAATTGGGTCATCCTGCATTTCACTGGGGTTTCCACCTTGCTGAAATGGACATACTAGCACAGTCAAATGTTTGAATTTCTGAGCTGCTTTAGAGTATAGGCAGCTGTGTGCATGAAGCACTGAACCCTTTTCTGTGGACTGTTTAACATAATATATTTTTCTTTATCAGTGATAGATTTGTGCTTATTTAAAATGATTGAGAGCATTTCCTAGCAAAGTGAGAGACTTGGTTACTGTTCTTTCCTCTGCCTGAAGGTGTTCAAATCCACCCGTGCATCTTACAGAAATGTACCATAATTGACAAGCTATAAAATAGTTTGGGGAAGATAGTGCTAAACAGGGGACTTTTATTTTGGGTGATACTGGGTGAAAAGGGGAATATCACTCTAACTTGATATTATGCCGTTCATTTGTGTAGAAGGATAACATCAGCAGCCCTGGAGAAGAAGCATGACTACTACCAATAGCAGCAATGATGCATGGTGTAAAGGAGGAGCTCCTTCAGTGACTTCTGCAATTAAATTTTACAGAAGTGTATTTTAAAATCTAGTACTTGCATTGGTGGAAATCTAAAGCAGTGTTATGGTGGGTTGTGGGTTGTTTTGTTTTTGTTTTTTTTGTTTAACCAGAAAACAGGTTATGAAAAGAATACATATTTGGTCCTTTCTCTTTAATCGCTGTTTGGCATATGGATGTGCAGGAAATCAAAAATCTGAAACAAAAGAAGGGTGACTTTCAAATGGGTAAAAAGTTAGGAGGGCTAGAGCACTGTGTATGTGGTTGGAATTGGAATAGTAGCCCACAGGGCATGATTGATCCAATATAAATTTAGTTGATTTTTAATTTTGTTCTTTGAAAGTTGAGAGATGCCCACAGTGCTAACTTGGGATCAGCATCCAGTGTTCAGAGGACATGTATTTTGATATCATCCCTGTTATTCATGTTGTCCCAATTTCCTACCTGAATTATATGTTTATAACTAACTGTGGTATAGCTGCTTGGGTTCTGAATATTTGGCTTCATCCGTTTATGTTTCTGGACTTTTCTTGCAATACAGATATCTCAAAGAACTACTGAACACTGTCAAAAAATAAAAAATATTTATGGTATCTGTTATTTATCAAACTTGCAAGAACATTTCAATACACACACACGCACATACAATTTATTTAGTCAAATGTCAGGCATTTCCTCTAAATGCAGGTTTGGTAACAACATCTGTGGGAATCAATTGCTCTGAGCATTCCATGTAAACCATGCTTGCATTGGAATAGGAACTTTGATCCCATGGTGGAAATCTAGGTCTTAAAGACTCATTTTGTAGTTTGTTCTTCAGTAAAATCCCTTATTAATGGTCCTAATGGGGGAGGAGAGAGGGTTTATATTTTGCATGTATGGTCTTTGGTATTTATTAATTATTAATAAAAAAATTAAAGTCTGCAGGCAACCTGTGACACATGGCAGCATATTTTTTTTTAGGCATCTTTATGCATAATCACCAGCTAGGTCAGAACTGGATCGACTTAAAATCAGCTTAAATTTTTCATTAAGTCAATGCATTAGTACAGGAGAAAGGAATATAAATAAAAGAAGAAACTAGCCTAACCTGCAAAATAAGCAGGGGAAAAAATAATCCTTAGCAATCTTTCAGGTATTCAGCTGTGATGACTAAGTAAAAATCTCATAAGGAGCCTGTCATAGCAGTGAAAAGTGTTATTCCTCCCTGATCTAGCTGTCAGTCTGTGTCTGTGTTCCTTCCAAAAGCGGTAGTACCTCATCTTTTTTCTCACTGTTCTGTGTCAGCATTATGCTCCTCACTGGAACAGATATGGCCGAACACCCATATTTTTTTTTTTACAGCTAATAAATTTGGGTTAGTAAACTTGTTCAGGTTTGCTTGATATTTCCTTTCAGTCATGAAGTCTAGATTACGGTTCAAAAGAAACTTGTTTTTAATGTCTGATGTTTCAGGCTTGTGTACTGTTACTTAGTTGTGAGGAGTCAATTGCTGATTTTTGGGAAGAACTTACATGACTTAGTTGTTGGTGTGTAAATAAGGAAAATTGGAAATACTTTCCATGCTAGAAAGTATTTTATAAGATAGTCATAGATGAGTTAATGGAAGTGCACATATACTTTTGTGCTTTGTTTAGCTTTTTCTGCCATTTATTATGCCACTTGTGATTTTGCTGAAGGCAGATGACTGTACTCTTGAGCTGATTGAAGAAATACAAATTGCTTTTGGAAAGTGGGTGGGAGTCTGAGGAAGTTGAAATTTATGTAACTTACGTTTTGGAGAGATGAAAATTAGTCTGCCTTGAATATGTTGCTAAATTTTGCCCTGAGATTTGTCCCCACCTGGCCCTGTTTGCATGAGGTTTCTGGTTTTGTTGTGATAGGGTGTGTTGTTTGTTGTGGTGTTGTTCTTTTGTTTGGTTGGCTTTGTTGTTTGTTTTCCACGAGTATTTTATTTATTTATTTTCAAGAGCAAAGGAGAATTTGGTTTAGTTTTGCTTGGGTTTGTTTATCAAAGTGTAAAGAAAAACTCACCTGTTGTAACAGGCATACTGCAGTACTGTTTCCCGTAGAAATAAGGAAGGAGCTAACTGCTTTTGGCCTGCACAAGAAGCATAGTCTTCCCACACACACAGAACCCTTTGCCCCCCTCTTTCTTCCAACAGTTTTTACAGCCCCTTGATAGATAATTCCTACTAAACTAAGGTGCATTCAAGTGTCAGATCCACTGACCAGCATGGACACTTTCTAGTATCCTCATGTGCCATATAAAAAGGGCCCTGTTTGTTACTGTTCTGAACTGGCACAGCTGCTTCAGAGATGGCACAGCATTCAAGGTTCTATTGAGGAGTAAAAACATATGAATGTTGTGGTAAAGTATTCCTATTCTTCATTCCTGAAGCAGTTTCAATTTCCAAACTAAAGGGTGATGTGTTTTTACTGTGTATTGCCCATAATTATCCAGCTGCTTCTCTAACCTAACAGTCATCCCTTTAGGCTTCATTAAATGCAGTCAGTAGGGCATTGGAGCCTGTATAGCTTGTTGTTTGGCTTCTGCATTTTAATATGTTGCTATTTTGGACTGTGGATTCCTGTTTTTCTAAGACTCATGGAAGTTGCATCACACACATCCTATCCAATAGCTTCTCATTAATTAAACCTCAGACTGGAATCCTGTGTGCCTTGAGAGATTTCTAAGGCTCGTAGGTGATGGCATCTGTCCACAACTTGTGAAAAAAAAAAAAAAATAAAAAATAAAATCAGTTCTCCATTTGTTTTCAGTCATAAATTGTAAGTAATTTCCTTGCAATGGCAGCAGCTTCAAATTAAGGAAATCTTGGCCTGGATTTCATAGTCAAGCATTAGTGGGTTCCTGTTCTTTTGACCACACAGGAATTTTCCAGTCAGCCATCCTGAGTGCACACTAGTAAGTCATCCTTAGTTAATTTGTCACTTTCTTATTTTTTCCCCTGTCAGTGTGTACTCTGCTTGGGGACCATGCTTACACATGTCTTAATGACACTGGATCCTGAGTTGCCACATGAAATTGGCAGTGGGAGTCAAATGCACAGTCTTTTGATGCATTACAAGCCTGGTCACTGCTTCTTCAAGGATCTTTCCACAGATATGTAGGATGCTGAGAAACAAGGTGTTACAATGTCTCTTTTCATTCAGGAGATCTAGTAGATCTAACCTGTAGAATGTGACATATCTTCCTGGCATCTTGCTAATAGAACAGTAAGTCATAGAATCATAGAATAGTTAGGGTTGGAAAGGTAGCCAAAGGCAGCCAAACCTCATCCTGCACAGGAGAATGTCCTCAACACCCTGATCTGTTAGCAGAAATTAATTTCATATGTTTAAAATTCATTTATCAAGCAAATGACTTAAATTTTGGTGTGCAAATTCACAAGGACCGCTATTACATAAAATTCTGAAGAAACTGGTGAGTGTAGGATACAGATTGCAGTCACTGCTCTGCTGGGGAGTCTTGAATGTGCAGCACTTGTGAGAGGGAAACATCAGCCTATTTAATGATGGTAATTTTTTGTAGCAAGGCTATTTGTGTTTTATTTAGAAACACTGACTGTATTAGAGTTGATTCATTCTAAGCCTATTTTAGGGGTGTTGGGGTTTTTGTTGCTAATAACCTTTTTTTCATAGTAGATTTTGCAGGGCGTTCTGCTTTACTTGTTTGTACTGCCCATTTCTCTGTGATTACTTATTCTGATAGTGCTTCAGGGCTGGAACAGTGTTGCACCTTCCATCTGTACTGGAAAGATTTGTATTTAATCCCTTTCTGATGCTACAGTTCTGTATGCCTGTGCATTTCTCTCAGCAGTCAGGCTGCTTGAGAGGTGGAGCCTTAGTGCTCAACTCCCACATTTCTTTATACAGATAAAAAAGAAAATAAAGTTGAAGATGTCTTCCAGCCAATTGCTTACCAGGGCAAAATGTCTAGTTAAGTTTTCCTTGATATTCCCCACAGTTCCTTTCCACTAAACAAAATGGTTTTATCACAGAATCATAGAATAGTTAGGGTTGGAAAGGACCTCAATCTGAAACCTAATAGTTATTTTAGGTTTTTAATGCTTCCAGGAATGGATTTAATTTTTTCCAGGCATCTAGGAGGAGTTTTTGTGTTAAACTGAGGTAATTTGATTAAAAAGACACCTACATTACCTGTTAAGGCAGAATCTGAATTTTATACACAGGATCCACTGGCAGTTCGTTATAAGATTAGCGGCTAATTTTTTCAGAACCTAAACCAGCTATTACTTTGTAATGAAAGTATGCTAATTGTTATAATCTTGCTGTGGCTAAAGATTGATAGTTCAGTGAAGAGGATAGATGCTCTTATTTAGAGGAATTCACAGTTAATTTGATTGGAAAGCCATAGCTGAAGATTAAAATTTGTAAACACAAAGGTATTTGTCAGTGTCTGCTGCTTAACATTCTCCGTTCAAGGGGAAATCCTGGACTACAAATGCTTTGATGTGACAGTAAACATTACCTTAGCTAAGACTGAAAACTCATTACTGATTTTAATTTTAATTAAAATGTTGTAAATTGAACCTGATGCTGGATTTTTCAACTGAGCAGAAACCTGATTTATGTGGATATAAACAAAATAAAAGTTCCCTTATCTTGGAAAGCAATTTTTGACTAAAGAGGCTACAAATAATAGCCTGTGTGAAGCACAAAAAATTGACAATGGTTCACTCAGTCATTTTTTGCATTTGATTTTTTTATTTAGGTAAAAAGTTTTGTATAGATGAAGTTCATGCAGTACATTGGATTTTGGCTACTGTATTATAAATTCAGTAAAATAAATGCATACACATCAATTATACAGGTAGAGTTTTGCATATAAAACTTCAAGAAAAAGTATGTAGGAATTACTCTCTTTCATGTATTTTATAAATAATGCCTCAAACAGAAAATTTATATAGTAGGAAATTATTGGCATCCATCTCAGATTTATTCTTATTTGCATTGATATTTCAGAGTCTTGCATTCTATAAAAGCACCACTGTTTGATAAACACAAAATTTCCTGAAGACACAGCAGCACTCTTCACTAAAGATCTGGATGGCTGAGTCAGGCTCAAAGAATGTATACAGGCAATAACTGTGCTCCTACAGCTGTTTGCCTTTTTTCCTTACAATGAGGAGCTGAAAGAGA
Organism: Agapornis canus; assembly: GCA_036873685.1. Taxonomy (NCBI): domain Eukaryota; kingdom Metazoa; phylum Chordata; class Aves; order Psittaciformes; family Psittacidae; genus Agapornis; species Agapornis canus. Next base: position 14,240 of record JBAFWW010012992.1, read on the forward strand.
GAATTGCTGTTCACTAGTGGAGCTGAAGGTTATTAATAGAGGGACTTGTTTTTTTTTTTTCTTGTCTTTAAATTTTGTCATTACCTTCCAGTACAGAACATCCTTGCAGATTACTAAGTAGCTCATTAAAGCTGTTTTTCAGATGTGCTTTTTTGTTCTGTTTTCTTCTTGCTGTTTTCCCATTTTGCTAGCATGCAGATGGGGGTGGGGAGTGGGAAATAAGGGAGAGAGCATGTTCCAGAGGACGCCAGGATGACTTCAGTTATTGGATGACTGCTGTCTGATGGATAGAAAAAGGAGGAGTAAGCTTTTCAGTCTGCACTGACGGAGCTGAAACACAGAAATCTGATTTACAGGTAAGTGTGAAAAAAAATCCTGATCTGAAGAGCTATTCTTGATCCTTGCCACAATATTTTTGGTATAAAAAATGTGCAAGCATCTTCTCTGCTCCTCATTAATGACTTTGAAGCAGCTTTTTAGGTTATTGTTTCTCCTGCCTAGGAGGCTTCAGCTGCTGTGAGATCCATAGACAGTGAAATCATAGGCATGCCTGATGCTATCTGACAACTTTCTCATATGAGGGTACAGGCATTGCATTTCATTGATGCTGAATTGTGCAGTAAACTGTAGGTCTTTTGTGTGATGGAAATACTTACTGTTGAAAATAATGTATGCTACCAGCAGGAAAATAGTACTAGAAGATCTAAAAATGTTTTCTTTGAGTTTGGATAGGAAAAGGTTGCACAAATGAACTGCTTCTTAAACTGGATGTGTCTTATTTAGTGTTGAACATATAGTAAGAATGGCTTATCAGAGCAACTCTTAAAATGTTTTTGTGGATTTTTGCATTATTTTTAGGTTTGGAATTAATCTGGTTTATAATTCAGACATAAAATTATCTTTGTTGTAAAGAAAAAACATGATGCACATAACTGTGTGTGTAATACAGATAAACCTTGTAATACCTACTGCAGTTATATACCAGTTCTAATAAGCTATTAAAACAGCTTGTATGAAACATGTTCTGCTGAGTTTGTGTTACTAGCAGCTATTGTGTCACAGGCCCTGGAGATGGCAAGTACAGAAATACAGAAAATAGATTTGTTTATATCATCAAATAATGTGACTTGCTAGGGCTACAGGCAGAAATCCTGGCACCACTGAAAGAATTGGAGATTTTGATGTTGGCCTCACTGGGGCAAGGATTTCAACATGTCAGCTCACTATTGACTTATTTATGCATTTTATCATGTAGTAAATAATTGTACTGTGTACAGGACCCTGTTTTGCTGGTTTGAAGCAGAAATCTTCATTGAAATAAGTAAATTGTGATTATCTTTGGTGTGAGAGTATATAGTCATAAAATATATTTATAATTCTAAGCTGTTGGAATTTAGTTTTAATGAAGTTCAGAGATTAAAATCAGTAAATGCTTATACCCAGTTTTGTAATACAACAAAATGAATACACATTGAGCGAATTTGCTTAAAGACGACCAAAAATATCAAAAGGTGGTGTTATTAAAGAAAAACTGGTCAAAGTCAACTGAACTCTTACTGAGTATTAGGACTGGAAGAAGCTTTGCCCTCTGTCCACTTATTTGTACACCTTACCAGCTTCAGATGTATGGTGTGATGTCCTTTTTTCCTGGCTGTTTTTTTCTGAGAATGGGTATGTTTGCCTGGTATGTTTGCTAAACAAACAATAAAAAATAAATAATGCACAGCAATTGTCAGTTACTCTCAAAAAATTCTGTAAGACTGATGATCTGTATCTATTTTTAATACTGGAATGTGAACACTGGTAAATAATACAGACTGAAAAAGAGATGAATTGCATCCTACCTTCGTTATTTATAAGGAATGGATATGTATCTGAAAGCATAAGCATAACTGTTAAATTACAATCTCAGTTCCATATATTCCAATCACTTTTCTTTTTCCCCCCACAAATGAGAAATCCAGCTTAAATCAGCTCCAGTAACAGAGAGGAGTTGATGAAAACAGAGATGTAGCTCCACATGTATTTAAATTATTCTGTCTCCTTGGAAACGCTGCTGCTGCAGATGGATTTGGCTTTTGGTGGCTAAAAATATCTACTGCTTTAATAATGACAGCATGACAGATACTGGATAAAACTACTGTGTTGTCACTAGTTTTCAAGTTCCCTAATGATTCAGGTATTCTACATGAGCTACAAATTTGCATTTTTTTGTCCTGTATTGTCTATCAGATGCTGCCAGCACTCACCAGCATGGTGGAAATGAGATAAGGTCATTAGCCTTGGCTGGAGACCCTACTGAGAAAGTAGCATGTGTGTGGCAGGTAGGCTAGCCAGACAGTTTGAAAGCAGGTAGAAAGCTTGAGGCAAGGGGATGCGTGGAGTTATGGTGCTAGTTTGGGTATGTGTTGCGTAGTATTTGAGGCTTATTCCCAGGGAAGTCTATGACAGGAAGAGTATGCTTAAACCCTGCCTTTGTAAATTAACAATCTGTAAATAAAAGAATGTCTCTTTTATTTATTGCAGGGTCATTAGTGATAATTTCCTTATCACTTCTATGTGTAGGTGATTGAAATATCACACAAACCACTTAAAAGTCAAATATTAAGTTATCTTAAAAAAACCAAAATTTATCTTGCTAGAGAACTTGTAAGAAATAGAATTGCATGAAGAAATTTCATCCTTTAAAGAATTCTTTTCAGTTGCTAAAATGTAGCCACTCCTTTTTTTTATCCAGTTCTTTATCATTCCTTCCATATATCACAACTACTTTTGCTGTTAGCTGGTTTTCAGTACAAATGAAAAATACTTCTTTTATCTCTTCTTCATTTCCATTGGATGGCTTCTTGCTTGTGCCCAGAAAACGGAACAAATGACAAATATTTCATCAGTGCTGCATGGTGGGCTATATGTTTCTCTCTTTTGTTTTGTTTAGCATAGATCAAAGTTCATGATGAATTTTCAGTTATTGAATGAGATGGTTTTTTCCTGTTCTGCAGTGTCTTAGAGACAACACTGAAGTATTATGAAGTATTGTTACAGATACGAATAAGTAGTCTCTGCAAATGAATACCAAAACCCATTTTTAGCTGATAACACAAGTACCAAAGATCATTTGAAGTTGAACACTTGGCTTAGATTAATTGAAATAAGTAGTAGGAAAGAATCTGAATTCTTTCATTCTGTAAGAGACTATTGACACATTAATAAGGCAGATTATTAAATGCAGTATGGAAACTTTTCTATAAGGACAATAAAATGTAATCATAGCCTTCTTATTGAGAATAATTTGTTTTGTATTAAGATGAGCAAGCTCTAGTTGATTTAAAACCCCTTTCCTGTAATTTAAGATTCTGCAGAAATAAGAAGTAAATCTAAACATTGTTTGAGAAAGTAAAGGTGTGATGATAAGATGCTGGTACTAGCATCTGTGTGTTTTACAGCAATAGTCAACTTGTGCTAATTTGATATAAATCCTTTGATTTCTGGATATAGAAGCAGATGTTCTCATCCGTTGAAAACAGTAATGAGGTTTGTTTATCTGTCATTATGTCTAGGTTATGCGAGATACTGATGATAGCACAGAAAGTACTGCTTTTTTACAAAACCCCAAACTGTCCATTAGTCTTGTTTCTAAACTTTAATCCCCTAAAGTTAGGTATTTTGACCTTGTCACTCATAATTAGTGCCATTATTGTCAATGATTATGGCAAGAGTGAGGTATGAAGGATTTTGTCCACTGTTATCTAGAATTTGCATCTACACTGTGTGCTCTGCCCGAGATACATTCACACACCCCTCCATACATAATCCATTAAGCTGGAAGAGTTTTCTCCTGTCCTTTTAGATAAAAGAGGTAACCCTAGTTCAGAGTTAGTGTTGCAGGTACGTTCCAGGACATTTTTATGACACGGTACTTTTCAGAGCTCAGATGTTCTGATTTTGGTTGTGTTCAGGGGTTTTGTGTGTATGTTTTTTTGTTTGTTCGTTTATGATTTTTTTTGTTGTTGTTGTTACTGCTGTTCTTGTTTTGAAACTCTGTTAACACTACAGATTTCAAGGAAAGAATAGATAATCTTATGTCAAGATGTAGAGCTCATGGGGCAGAAGGGGAGAGCTGTTGAATACATGTGCTCTCTGCTGGCTTTGGCAAGGGTGAATGAACAGCCAGGCTGTGTGTTAAATAGCATGCAACAGGGAGCTAAGTATCATGCATCAGGGCTGTAGAGGTGTGAAAGCCCCTTTGGCCTGTACCAGTCTTGACCATGCTGTGCTTTGGCAGGAGCATACAGACATATACAAGACAGCCTACCTACCATGTTGCGTAGTTCCTCTGTAGGCAGTGCACAAGATTGATGATCATGAAAGAGCAGTGTGGAAGATCAGTACACAGACATTTCACGGTGCCAATTACAATTGCCATTTGGGCTAATCTGGGCAAAATTTCTATTACATACCACTTATTTCCAGCACTCTGTAAGTTGATGGCATTTCCAGTCTCCACTACAGAGCTGAACCCTACTGCCATTCTTGTAGCTGGGAGCAGAATAATGCAAAGCCACTGTACCAGAAATATGTGGAAAACACTACTGCAAGTCTCAGAACCTCACTTTAGTTGTTGAGCAGGGGCAAAGCAAGCCAAATGTTGTCTGTCCTTTTGCAAAGAGGTGTAGTAAAGATGTGTTGTTAGTATTCCATCTCCCTTATAGCAGATGGAAAGGTTCTTCCCATCACCTGCATGTTTACTCTTCTCTAAAAGGCTGTGTATCTATAGAAGTCAGTAGGACTGGTGGCACTTTTTCTGGTTTTACATTTCAGTTTCTGTGAAGAATTGTGATTTCTCCTGGCCAGAGCTGTGCTGCAAGCAGTCCTGCAAGACAGTCTAAGAACTCCTTTCTGGGAGCCCACATACAAACTTAAAAATTTCTTCTGGGATACAGATACTTCTGCTGTGGAGGTCAAATGCATTTATCTGTCTTTATTTTATTTTTTTGTTGTTCTTCAAACAGAAGCAAGAGAAAATCTTCCACAGATATATTGGATTAAGGCATTTTAATTAATGAAATTTCATCATCAAAACTTAAAATCTAGTGGCCAATACCAGGTCTTCAGCAGTGTTACCTAAAGACTTTGGGAAGGACTTCATGACGGGCCCTGCTAAAAGTGTCCTAGATAACTTAGAGGTTAGGCATTATGAACCTGAGTTTGTGACTCAGCTTCAGCATGACTTTTCTCCAGAATCGCCTGTTTGCCTCTAGGACTCAGTGTCATTTATGCATCTTCCACTCTTGTAGAAGCGTTTCTTGCTGCAGCAAGCTTACAGAATTGTTATAAATGGAACATAAGCTCAAACTAAACAGCTTTTGTGGGCAAATCCTGTCCTGACAGGAAAGCTCTCTTGCTGCATGCCTCTGAATTCCCCTTTGTCAGGTTGCGCCTTTGTCATTGGAGACCTAAATTCTAATAACTCCTGGATGCCTAGTTGAATTATTACTGCCTCTTACTTGTCTCATTTTGCTCTGTGGGGAGCATGCCAAAAGAAGACTTAAGAGAACTAGACTAGAATTTTCTTCTGTTGACTGAGTTATAAAAGCATTTCGTTTAACAGTTGGTACCGCTTGATGTAGCTAAGAATTGAACTTGGGCATCAGAAGGCCATTTCACTGCCACTGATATGTGGCAGTCATGTAATTGGATGATGGGAGGGGGATATTTACATGCTTGGTGCCTGTAGGATCTTATGAGGTACTTATGGGAGGACTAAGGGAGCTAGATTACCACCATTGCATCTTCACTGCATGTAGAGACAGGAGGTGAGCATATGCCAACATCCTTTTTGCATTCAAAATTCATTGCCAGTGGAGCTAGTGGGCATGTGTTAGAGCATAGAACAATGTGTAGGCAGTCTAGAAGATTAGTGGATTAGTACTCAAGTGTGAAATCAGGAGTGCTGTAAAGTAATGGTATAGAAAACCTGCAAAGAGCAGACTTGACAGAATTTGGCTTGCAAAGCCAGAACAGATTCCCCAAGTTGAACTGTGCAGCCTTATCCTGCAGGATTTACTTAGAGCTATGAATTTAGCTAGACTGAAGTAGGCAAGCAAGAGCAAGACTTTTCCTAGTTTACGTCTGTGTAACTTGACCACTGCTGTAGGCACAAATTTATGAGTAAGATTATACTTCTGGTATTCCCTGTGCCTATGCAGACCAGTCTCTCAAGTGGAATTAGCTTGCTATATGCTTTTAATTATTACGGACTATAGTAGTGAAACTATCACAAGCCTACCTCTGGCAACTGGTGCCTGTGATTAGAGCTGCCAAATACAGCACAACATGTATTGCAAACATTAATTTGAATTCTGAACAGCTGTTTGATTCATGTTCATGTACCTCTGTTGTTCACTGTTTGCAAGCATTCATGCAAATGGATTTTTGTCTGCATTAATGCAGTCCTTTACATGAATAGTCATTTTCACAAGCAAATAATATTCTTTGTGTGAGTGATGTTGTCACTGTAGGTGCTTTTGGTTTTGACTCTTGCCACCCCTCCCCCATTTCAAACTGTCTGTAACACAAAGAGCAAAATCATTAAGTGCAATATGTGGAACTAAGCAAACACCTTGATTAATTCACAGCCATCTCTGCTGCTGTCGTTTATTCAGCAGGTAAGAATGTCTTTTGAAAAAATCAGGCTTTGTTTGCAAGCTAAGAAAAAGACCTAAATTCAAAAAGAATATTAATCACAACAAATAACCCAAACATCTCTGCTTGTGAGCATCAATATTCATGATTTCACTGGGAAATTATTTGCCAAATCTCCCTAGCATATTATAGTACATGCTGACTGGCCAGTGGGTGGGAGTTGTTTGTGATGAGTACTTTGCAGTAATGTTTCATGTGTAACATCTGTTTTCTGCATCCTCCAGTTCGCAGTCATTAGCATAGAAGTGTTTTTTGTTTGGAAGCAAATCTGTACTGCTACTACGCACTTTGTCATAATTTTTCCATACTTCCAGTTGATACATTTGAGACAAGGCAGAATGCAGTGTGACTCATAGGCAAAGTCTGGGTTTGATGCCTGCCTTTTTATTTTTGTTTTATTTTCAGATCAGAATTTTTGTGCAGGTATGTTTTATCATGGTATGTGATCAGCTCTCAAGAAGGAATTAGTGCAAAATAAGGTTTCATAAATGATTGTAAGAAGCAATTAATTGTTGTTAGTCTATCCCATGTTGCTTCCCCCTACCCCAATGCCGGTGTGTTCTTGGACTTTTTTCTCTTGCTTTTGCTGAGCTTTGGTCAGTAACTGATTCCTGTAGTGAGACTTTTCTCTAAATCATGAGGATATAAAATCTGAGGCAGGGTCCTATTTTATTTTTTTGTATCTGTTTTGCTGTGCTTACTACGTATGGTACATACTTGATGTCTGTGCCTTCACAGGTACGTTCCATGCTTGTTCAGTTTCCCATATGATTTGTATGAGCTGTATACTATAGTGCTGAATTTAACAAAACAATGATTTGTTTTAAGATTCTGACTAGGATAAAAATCTCTTTGGAGCTTTCTTTGTCATTGTCTGTGTTATTAGTATCTCTGCACATTTCAAAGCAATAGCTGAAATGCAAGTTGGGAGAAATGGTTTTTACCTCTCCCTGTAGTGCCTGTCTGCTGTGGCCCTGGTGCTTTTGTAGTGTGGACTGTTTTTCTGTTTTACTGTTTTCTGTCTGTGGATGCCAGTGATACATTGAGGATATGGCAACTTAAAGTTAGGTTTTGTAGAGCAAGTTTAGCAGTGTACATTATGGGGACAACATCATAAGAAGAAGCTTCTCCTGGGAGCACAGTCACCCCTCCCCTCCACTCACTCAGTAACTCTTTTTGGGCTTTTCACTGGGATTTGGAGATACTGGCTTCCTAAAGGACTGCTGCAATGAGACCGTTACCATGGTTTTGTGAGATTCCCGGTCTTTTCAGGTGCAACAGAAAAATCAATCCAGCCAGGCTTTTATATTATTTTACTTTGTAGGTTCCAGGTAGTATTGTGACTGTGTTAAATATATCCTCCACGTTTACATGGGATTTTTGTCTTCTGGTAATAACATGTTGCTACTGAACTCTTTAAATGGATGGTGCCTGCCAATTGTTTGGCATTGTAGAAAGGCGAAGCCTGTTGCCATGGAGCTTTGAGGACTTGCTTTGCCAGTCAGCATACCTGCAGCTAGAGAACTGGTTAAATGATCTCTTTGTAGGAGTAGTTTCTTCAGGGTAGAGAAAAATTAGGAAAGAAGGGAGGAAAAAATGGATGGGGGTTGTTTAAGAAAGATATATCCTTTTCACAGCCCGTATCCATCATATGTTTTTACTGTGTCAGGTTGCCATCTCCTTGAAGAATCCTTAATTGTCAAGCAGTTGGTGTTTGACTTAAAGCTCACAACAGTGCATATAGCTGATTTTCCTTGCTTTAATACTGCTCCCCCTGTTTCAAATTTTCTTTGCTTTGCTGTGGATTAATGCCATGTTAGCATGGTGAGGAGCATGGCAAGAGAATGATGTATCTCATCACTGTGCAAGGATTTTTTTTGTGAAGGATGTATCATCAAACAGGAAAGCTTTCAGTGCTTGCTTGTTACTCAGTTGTGAGAATCAGCAGGATGCAGCTCAAAATCAATCTCAGCTACTAAGCAGCTATTTAATAATTATCCTGAAAGATCTGTTTCTCATTGAACTTTTCAAGCCAACTTTTCCCTTTTTCACCTAGACTGACAAGTTTGATGTAGTGGATCTCTAGCTGTAGCTGGTGGCTGATTTTTCTGGAGGCTGGGCCTCACTGGTGTCTTACTGGAAGTCCAAAAATACTGACACCTGTGTTTGTTTTTCTTGGTCATGTGATGTAGTTCGGTTCCTATAGTCAGTCGTGAACTTTTGTGTACTGGATTTTATGCAGAACTACATACATTTTCTCATTCTTCTTCAGAATATATGTATTGCTGTAGTACTTCTGTGTGTTTGAGATTATTGCCATCCTGTACAATGTATTGTCTTGCATGCCATGACTTTTGTGTTAGCAAAATTGTACCACTGTGTAGTTATACTACCCTTTATGCTTCCTGTTACCAAATATGGGGGGTATTTGTAAGTATTACTTTCCATTCATATATTGAAAATTTGACTTGTCTAAGTCTTCAGTGTGTTGCTCCCTAAACCTGGAGAGTCTTCTGTTCAAATGAGGTTGGGTTCAGATTTCTGTGTGACTGCAGTTACTTCTATTTGATTCCCCAAAATCTGAAATTACTGATGCAGTCGTAGCTCAGGTTCAGGAAGAACAACAGTTCAGTATTAATTCCCTGTCCTGGTTCCTTCATTCAGGACTTAGGGAACCTGTTGAGATATTTTGAGGTATATTTTTGAGATATTTAAGATATATTGAGATATATGAGATATATATTTGAGATAACTTTGTGATCGCATTGCTGCTATAAGTTTGACTTTTGCTTATTCCTACTGTTTTCTGTCTTTGACTGGAATGTATCATATGTGTCATTGTGCTTCTTTTCTCCTAGTTCCTGGAGATGTGGCTCTTGCTCAGGTATTACAGGATGCACATGTAAATGAGGTGTGAGTTAAATGTATCAGCCTTATGCGCTGCTCTGCAGATGTGTCTCGTTCTGAAGAAGATTGGCTTATGGCGTGGCAGCTGTTTATACAGATGTTATTCTAAAGGGGTCTCCTGCTGGCACATCGTGTGTACAAACAGCTCTAGATACTTTTTAATCTATCCTTCTAACAGCCAAGCTCTTGAGTAATGGAAGTGTGTCTTTTTGTCAGTGTAGTATTTTCCTGGGGAGACCTGGTAGCATAGAGACTGGAATTAACAGATCTCAGGAAAGTGACAATACCTAAAGTTTATCATGGCAACTACTTTGTCAAACAACCTTCTTGATAATCTTCCTGGAAGAGATTCATGACAAAAACTGGGCAACAGCTGTACTAAATATATATAATGGATAGCTATGCCTTCTTTATGTGTTGGGGTAATATTCAGGTTCTGCATTATTCCTGTACCTCCTGGCTTATCTTGATCAGGTAGCTTGGTATAGAGCTAACCTGTATGTCACTTTCAAGGATCCTGGGAATCATTGTTAATTTCATACATCTTCATGATAAAATGGGTTTTCTTCTACCAGAGCATGACACGTGGCACAAACAAGCTATGCTAAATGCAAGCAAGTTTAAAACCCTTTGGTGTGAAAAATAACTTGTTTCTGCTACTAGCTGTGAACTTTTTTGGCTATTGAGACTGTCACTGTATGCAACGACTTTACTAATGTGCAAAATGCATGTTAGTCATCCAGTTGCTGGCATACTTGCAGAAGACAATGTCTGACAAAAGGGCTGTTGTCTGGACATCATCTCAAGCTATGAGAGTTGTTGCTTTCTGACAGTCTGCACACTAGTGATGATAGCACTTACTAGGTTTGCCTTGCAGTACAGTTATGACTCAGGTTCTTTGAACATGGAATTTCACGATTCCTGTAGCCAGACTTTCAATGGGCTTCGGCATGGGTTTGACCCAGGTCTCACTTGTACAACAAACTCTTTGTCAGCTCATTTCTTTCTTTCCTGAGATGTTTGAGTGTAAGCATTTTCTTTCTCACACTCCAGCTGCTTCTTCACCCTCTTCTGCAGTCGAGCTATAATCCTGTGGATTTGATACTGCAGGCTGTTGCCATGGAAATAATGGTGATTTCACTACTTCAGTGCTACAAGCACTGCAGGAGGCAATAGAAACGGTGGCTGGCAACAGATATAGTGAGGACATGGGGGACAGTTCAGGGGAGTTCTTTATGAACCTCATTTATTTGGGGGGGGGGGGTCTCCCTCTCTATTATTGGTTTTTTTCAGTATTTGTTATTCTTTTCTCTCTCTCTTTTTTTTTTTAACGGGATTTTATTAAAGGCTGATGTGTAACAATTTCATGTATTCTTCATTCTTTTTTTCTCTCTCTTTTTTTTTTTT
>JBAFWW010012993.1:0-10539 GCA_036873685.1 Agapornis canus
TTTGATTCTTCCCCCACCCCTCTGGAAGCAGGGGGAGGCGAGAAAGGGGGATTGAGTGAGTGAACGAGCTGCCTGGCTGGCTTTAAACCAAGACACCTGGATAGACTAAGTACTGTTTGGCCAATAAGCAGGCAAAATTTATATCAGCTTTTTGGTTAATGATAACTGATATGATCAAAAATTAAGGGTGATCTCCTTCATGCTGTATAACTAACACTGTAATTTTAATTGGACTTCAAATATTCAGTAATATAAAAAGATTATCAAATATAATTTCTCTAATGTGGTTATACTATTTGGGATTCCAAAAATACTTTAAGCCTTGAAATGTTTATATGTATCGATATAAGGATTTTATTTATTTATTTTTTTTTTTTTAAAAAAAGGCATAAATAGAGTGACTAAATCTGTATGAAGAAACAAACAGAAAAATGAAACTGCTGTTCATGGCATACAAGTGCTAATTTATGACTATGCAAAAAACTAATACATATAATAAAATTATCTGCTGAGAAGAGCAAATGGAAGAAGCAATAGGAAGTCACAGCTGGATAAAATAGAAAGAAGAAGCTGGGATACAGAAACAGAAAAGAACATTTAATCTGTTGCCAAACTATGAGCTTATTTTCCAGAGTAATTTGCAAACACTGGCTTAGGTAACTATATCATAACTTCAGAAACTATTTAAATGCAAAAATCAAATAAGAAAGGATCAAGAACCAGTTAGTAAACCAAAGTAATATAAATAATATGTATCAGACAACTAGACACTAATCCCAATTATCATAACAAAAGAAATCTTGTGAGATGACAAGCATAAGAAGAAAAACAATCAAGATATATCTTACTGTCTTCTACTTTTCATCAAGAAGATAAAGCACATAACTAATAGCTGTTATTAAACAAAAACTACACAGTTGCTAATTCAGCAACAATATATTTATACATTTTCAGTACATATTTATAAAAAAGATACAATGTATATATATAATATATTATACAGTATATATTTTAAAATCTCAAGTGGATATATAGATCAATTTAAATTAATACTTTTAAAGCAAAAAAAAATCATGGTAATTTTTTATATTTCATTTTTCTGTACATATCCCTATTAAAGAACCCAACACCATTCTTAGCAGCACTTACATCACAGAGAGTTGCAGAGACAGTAAGGCACAGAATCTCAAAAATAGTCATATTTCTCTAACAGGATTAAATGTGTCCTTGTTTAGACATGGAGAGGTTTTCAATGTAAAGGCTTCTATCCAAATTCATCATCTCAGGCTTTGTTATTGGTGATGGAAAGAGTTAGATGCTTCTGGAGCAAGTTCATCTCATCCTAAAGGAAATGTTTAAAATATGTCAGATGACTCATAGCTTAACAATCTTTTTCTCCATTGAATGTAATTTTGACATGTAAGTCACAATCAGTTGTTCATAGAAATACAAAGTCAGTGTTCTGTTTCATGCTGCTTGTTACCAGACTAGTACTAGTAGCTACAACTAGTAGCTCAGTCTCTAGCAATGTGTAGAAATAATAGATGTATTCTGTTCCAGAAATCCTTTTTCCAGGGGAAAAAAAAAGAAAAAATGATAGAAGGAAAAGCTTATTTACAGGTAAGTGAGGTTCACATCTTCACATGCATCAAAATGGAAATAAAAGAGAAGAAACTGAACTCCAGCCTTACTGACTACATGAAATTCCTAGATACAAAATTATTCTGCATAATAATAATAATAAAAAAAAAATCCTCAGGCATTCCAGTATGACAGCTGCAGTACATTTAGTGTCATCCTGCTCTTATGATTTTATTTAAAATGTTGATGGTTTTAATTTTCTATTTTTATAATATTAATTTTGTTATTAAAACATAAGATCTTTTATAGACACTGTATTTGGTATTGAGTAGTTTTATTGAATATTTAACATACGTAGTGTATAGATGCCTGTGTGTAAAACTAAAGATGAAAGAAATTGAATGACAAGTTGCAGTGGTTTTCACTTAAATTAATCAGCTCTACCTAAGATAGGAGGACAGATTAAAAAAAAAAAAAAAATAATAATTTAGAATCTAGACATTATCTATGCAATGTACAGAGGACAAATGCAAACTCATCCCTTTTCTAATTCACATATTTTCAAAAAGTCCCCTTTCCCAGGTTCCTTCAGTCAACAGACAGCATGGCTGGATACTATTCATGGCTTTCAAACTGCCTTTCAAGGTTGAAAACTGGCGGAATGATGTTAGTACATTGTCAAGCCTATAGCCAAGCACAATGGATATTATGCCCAAGATTATGCAATTTTTCTTAGTTCCTAGCATAAGGCCATATTAAACACTTATGTTTTGTTGGTTGGCCTAGAGCATAGGCAGGACAGATCTTGTCTGCTTTTAATTTTCCTTTTGTCATGATAGTAACGAAAATTGATTCTTCTGGGTCCATTCCAACTTATTTTATCATTCTATGAATTAATTACGTGCATTCATCAGTTATAGAAGTCTGACTACATCAAATTGAATAGGAATCTTTAAAAAAAAGCCCTATTCTCTTTATCATCTTGAAAAAAAAAAATTCTTTTTTAATCCATCTTTTCAAGGTTTTTCTATGAACATGAAGACTAGAATCATTTCTTTTTCTAAGAATGAAAACTATTATCACAGAAAAGAAGGTGACAAATTTTTATGATATTGAAAATCATGATACCTGCTCCCACTCTAAAAGAAAAACTTCTGGAGAAGAGGTACCTGCTAACCAAGTTGGACATCTCTCTAGTTAAGGTAAAATTCTATCTTGCAAGGGGCTTGCTCTTGAAGAGTCTAGGCATTTTTTGCCTAGATATTTCTAGAGCAGGAAGTGCTCAGTGTAAGAGCTGAGAATATAGTGTACCCTGGGCCTCATGATATCTTGCACACTGTTGATGGTAGGAATGAATTGGAAATCAAATGATCAAATGCTTGGCAGTGAATGACCTGATGGACATGATCAGACACTTGGTATTCCCTTCGCAGCAGAGGAGACCTCAACTGCACTTGGACTGCATTCTTCAGTGTGCTCTTTGCATGGAGGGCAAATAGACTGCTCACTGCTCATGAGTTAACTCCCAAGACACAATATAGACAAGTCTTGCAAGTTCTGCTTAGCAGAGAGTTAGCTTTCAGAAAGTTGTATTTCTAACACCAAGTGGTAGAAGTATAGCACTGGAAACCAACTAAGCAATCTGGAAATGAGATATTTAAGTTGTCTATTCAAAATAGATTTAAAAAAAACAAACAACACAGCAACAAGACAAGAAGGATAATATAAATTATTAACAAATTTCATCCAAAGGTGCAGGCAGCAGAATAGAAATCAATTTGTTTCTTCTATTAATGCTAATTTATTTTTTTCAATGGATCCATAGGTTTTGCCTTGTTTCTGGCCCTGCATCAAAACTTGTAATGTATACCAACATTTAACAACTGTTAGCCCCATTAAGACCACTGTTAAAAGCATGCCCTTGCTATAGGTGTTAGATATCCTGATGTGGTAAATGTGCCTCTATTTTTAGCACTTATGGAAAGAAGTTATTTCTAATTATATTACACTCTTCAAAATTATTTCTGGGAACTATTTGTGTAAAAGATATGCAAACCTGCTCTTCTCAAAAGGAGCTAAGAAGAACATTACAGAATGCTGGTAAAGTGAACAATCAAGCAAAGTTTCAAATACTGAGAAATATTTGCTTACATCCACCTGAACCAATAGCAGAGCTTTCAGTAATGAAAGCATATGTCTACTATCTGTGATGCCAAAAGGCATGCTCTGTGATTTTGTTGTGTTTGCAAAATAAAATGTGAAGGTTCAGGATAAGGAGTGAATTCTATTGTACTTTTAAGACAAGAACCCAGTTATGACTTGTTTGTAGTTGCCCTGGCATCTGAACTCCCCAAAGCATAAATCTGCCTAGCTTCCTTTTAGTGCTGATATGCAACCCATAAGAATTACAGCAGTGTAGCTTATAACTCATACTATACAAACCTCTTCTTAAAGTACACACACGCTTTGTTAGTTCAAGGATATAGTGCCAGCGATTCTGAAACAAATGGCAAACCACATCCTGGGGCACATCACAGTATAACTGGACAGTCAAAAGAGATGATTATCCTGCTGCATTCAGTGTTGGTGTGACCTCACCTTGGATACTGTGTGCAGTGTTCTAGACCCCACAATTTAAGAAGGACATGAAGGTACTTCAATGCATCAAGGGCAACAAAGGTGGCAAAAGGCCTGGAAGGAATGTCCTGTGTAGTGGCTAAGGATTTGGGGCTAATCATCTAGTTTGGAGAGCAGGAGGTTGAAGGGTGACCTCTTTGCTCTTGGCAGCTTCCTGAGCAGAAGAGGGGGAGAGAGAAGAACTGATCTCTTCTACCTCGTATCCAGTGACAGGATGCATGGCAATACTTCAAAGCTGTGACTGGGGAAGTTTAGACTGAGCGTTAGAAGAATTTCTCTACCAAATAGGTGGTCAAAACACTGGAAGGAGGTTTTTAGAGAAGTGGTAGGTGCTGTAAGACAGTCAGTGTTTAAGAGGTTTTTGGACTTAAAACCTAAAACTGGATGACTCGTGCCTGCATAAATGGGTTTGACTGCATAATGGGCTTGGGAGTCTTTGATTATGGAAAACATAATAAATATATATGTAGGAAATCCATTCTGCAAATACAAAGGTATGAATGTGTAGCTCCTACATTTAGTGAATAAGCATCTAAAACCAGCTCATTGTACCTTAAGGAAGCTACAGGGCTTATCTGGAAGAAGTTATTAATAAATGGTCTGTACTTGCAGCAAAAGCTTTGCTATCCTTATGTATAATGACACAAGTACTAAGGTACTATTTACTGTTTACTGTGGAAAATTTATTGAACTACTATTTTCTCTCAGCTGACCAGGTTTATGTACTAAATTATGGCCTCATATTTCCAGTATTTGCAGTGTCTTTGAGTCGTCTGGGCTGCAGTATTATTACATAATGGGTTATGTTCAGTGCATTAAGCCTAACTAACTGCAGTGAAGCGTCTCACTGATTGTACAAACTAGTCCAACCTTAACAGCAGAGAGGCATGAGTCTCAGTTTTGGAATTTGAACTCCTCTCTCCTGTGAGAGAGGAGGCAGCACTTGGCTCTGTGCTGGGTTGTGGAGGCACAGGAGGAGGTGTGTCTTCAGACCTGTGATGCCCCCTCCTGTTGCACCTGCAACTTTCAGTTCATTGCCAAGCCATCCACAAGAAAAAGGATCTGGCTTTTAGGGTAAAATCTGCTTTCCAAACACCTGCTCCAATTTTATCCAGAAAACCAACAGACAGGTGTATTCCTGTATATTGCAGAGGGGCTACAGCATTCAAGTCATCTAGTGGGTCACACTGAAAAATACCAGTCTCTGATGCTCAACAAAATATTGTGTATTTTTCTGAATTTAAGAAACAGTAGCATTCATCCCAAATTCAGTGTTCCTTTATTATTATGTGTTCAGTGCACAAAATGAAATTACAGCTTACAAAATTATGGAGGTATAGGAAAAAATTGTTACTGATATCAAAAAAATTCCAGTTCCAGCCTGTATGTACTGTGGTCAGAAGGATCTGATCTATAGGGGAAAGGGGAAGGTAAAAGTATATATAAATAAAAATTCTACAATATTAATTATTTTTGTTGTTTAGTAAATATAATTGATTATGAACACTTTTGTATATTTAGTCTATGAGAGATACAAGGAAAAATGTATGGCCATTTCAATCAGATTTCTGTATATCTATAATTATTTTGGAAACCCACCCAACTACATTGAGCTGTCTACTGGGTCAGCTTCTCTGAAAACTATGCTCTCTACCCTCCTATAGTGCTGTGTGTGTACACAGGATTTATTTTCACATTAAGAATTATCTAAAAGCCAATTTGAAATGCAGGAATCACAGCTTTAGTAACCAGCACAATTCCTACTTGCTTAAGCTGATCTCACAAGCACTTCATCAGCTCTTATGCTGTCCTTCACATCTGTGTCAAGGCAGTGAATATTACAGTAGCAGGATTACTTTGCACAGCCATACCTGACAGCTCACTGATGGTTTTCTTCAATTGCCTCATAGGAGCAACTACCAGCATGACTAAAATGAGCTCATCTAATACTACTTACATTTTCCCTGTTTGAGCTATACTAAACTTGGCTGTTTTGCTTTGTGTTTTCAGGTTGCAGTATGGGATGCTTTCCCTCTGAACAGGTGAGATATATAGGCAAGGCAGAAGGCAAGTATAATAACTCCTCTATACAAGCACAAGCAGCTCTTTCTTGTATGTATGTCAGTAAATAGGCAGACTGACAACTGACCCATGACAAAGTTATGTCTTTCTATCCGTTGCTTGTAATGTAGTGTGTATATAAGAAGTTTAAGGACACAGTTATTGTTTGCTGATCTAAACAGACTTCAAGCACATCTTTAATCACTGTAAGGTTGAATGCTTTAGATTAAATTCCTAATTGAAACCCCATGGTTGTTTGGAAAGAGAAAATGACATTTCAGCAGCTGGTGCATGACAAACTTTGTCCTGATCTATTTTGCAGCCCCAGAGTTGAAGATGGGAAAAGTAGCAGAATGGAAATCAGTCCAGCACAAACAGCCTTTGTTTAGAGCTTTATTTCTTATCTCCAACTCTTTGTTATTTGAAAAAATAACAGCATGCAACAGGCTAGGCAAACACGCATTGTTAAGTCCAAATGGTTCACAATTGGCATAGGATTTCCACAAGTTAAATTTTGACATATACTGGTCAAATACTCAAAACTGCAGAAAAAAGTGCCTCAATCCTGCACATGCCCTTCAAATGCTGGCACTGAGACTGGAAAACACCTCAGTAGCCACATTGCACCACAGCCCCCCATTTCCTGTTTCATAATATTTGCAGAGGCTCTGTAATTTTTAATTGATTTTTGGCCTGTGTTTCTGGGGCTGCTGGTAGCTAACAGTGTGAGGAGACAGATCCAACTGTTCTCTTGCTTAGCAGTAGAATGTGTATTGGGGCAATCTTCATAGCACACTATTAGCATGCCTAAAAATACTTCAGCTGGCAGAAAGATGCATTCTTGTTCCCTTTCTGTGCTTGTTTCTTGTGACATTATTTAAAAAACTAAACTTGGAAGTTTGCTTTCTGCATTTTTTTCCATATTTGCTGTATTATTGAAGGTTTGTTATCTACTGTACTAAGCCAAGCAGTCCCTTTCTTCTTGTTCTGTACTTCTTTAACCTGATTTTGTTCCTGTCTCTATCTGGAACAGAGCTTGCTTTCAGAAATTCCTCAGGAGACTTTGTTGCAGTAGCCTATTCTTGCTCATATAGATAGGCTGCAAGTGTCTGTACTGCCACTTCACTGTCACTGACATGCCAGCAGACACATCCAGCCCAATTTGATACTTCTTTGACAAGGAGGAGTAAAATCCTGCAAAATAAAAACAGCTTTTATTTTTTTTTTTGTCTTTAAAAAAATTAGTATCTCTTTAAATAATAATATATTATAAATATCACCAGTGACACTGTCAAAATGAAAAGGGTACAGAAATCTACCTAATGAATACTGAAATTACAAATGCAGTCTGATCTTTTATTTTATTTTTTTTTTTTTCCCAGTAAATGCACATGCAGTCCATACATTCTATGGTACTTTTAGCTTGCAGGTCATGGTCCATCCATATGTTGCTGACTCCATGTATTTCTAGGACATTCTGTCCTGAAATACTTCTAATAGTCATCCTCTGGGAGTTTTGTGTTAAAAAAATATTGTTTCATATAACTTCATAAACACATTTTTCTCCATAGATCTCACCTTAGACATTTGTTAATGGGTAATAGAATAATAGAATAGTTAGGGTTGGAAAGGACTTTAAGATAACCTAGTTCCAACCCTGCTGCCATGGGCAGGGCCACCTCACACTAAACTGTGTCATCCAAGGCTCCATCCAACCTGTCCTTGAACACTGCTGGGGATGGAGCATTCACCACTTCCTTGAGCAACACATTCTAGTGCCTCACAACCCCCACAGTCGTTGAATGTTTTCCTATATCCCATTCACCTTTTGCAGCTAGGTGTTGGAATGAATTATGCATCCGAATTCCTAAATGCAGTATTCCACAAATTAACCTGTTCAGTCATGATCCTTTTGAGTATATCTGAGAAAATATTTTTGTTCTGTCTCTCAACAGGATACTTCAGGATTTAAGCCACATTTATCACTACCTCTAAATACCAGCAAGATGTATAAGTTAGATTCCTCTGAAATCCCAAGCCTTCACTAGTTTCCAGCACTAGAACATTAAAAACAAAAAGTCCAGAAAACAGAGCTACCTGTGAATATATACATTCTAACAAAAACAATGTTTCTTTTGATATTTTTATATTAATGTTACACAATGCATTTCAAATTTTTAGCTGGCATACTAGTAGGGAAAGGAGAAGATAGAATCATTCTTGGTGAAAAAGTATTTCTGGCTGGAGGAAATGGGAATAAATATAACTGCAAAGAGTTAAAGCACCTTTTTACTTTGCATGAAGAATGATCTTACTCTTGTTGTACTGTGGCAGTCCCAAAACCAGATAAAATTCTTTAACATAGATCAAAAATCTCCATGCATGCTAGGTTGCAGATGATCCCCTATGTCCCAGATAGGTGTTGCACAGAATCATACCATGACAGCTAAGTGCCTGTAGCTAAGTCTGTAGCAATTGTGTGGAATAGGATAAAGCATAATCCATAAAACATCTTGATCCTGAGCAGTCATTTAATTATCTACTTCCACAGCACACTGTGATCTTCCCATAGTACTCTTAAGTCCTGAAAATACAACCGTATTTTTAAGCATGTTTATTATCCTTATAATGAAACAAAACAACAAAGGACTCTGTCAGGGAAGGCTTCTGACAAAGTTCCTTTCTCTAATAAGTAGCCACAGTCAAGCAAAAGACACTAAAAGTACTAAAATGGTATAAGGGTTCACAAGATGAATCAAACCAAACCAACCAAGCAAGACAAACCAACCATAAAAAAAAAAACAAAACAAACCAAAACAAAAAACACTCAAAAAAGTCTCCAGGGAGTGTGGGGAGAAAGGCTTTCTAAACCACTAATGTGTGTAGTTTTCAGGCACTCTCAGACACAAAACACTAGAAACCAGCAAAGTATGTTGGAGAAATATCACTAGATGTTCACCCTGTTTCTCCTTCTATAAGGTGTTCATCCTTCACAAGTGTCATAACATTGTAACAGGCTAGATGGACCTCTTCTCTAACCTATTAAGTTGGTAGAGAATTAAGAAAAGAGAAGTAAAGGTCACAAATGGCAAACCAAGTTTCTTGGTTAGTGACTGAAATCAATCATAAATTAATGAATGGAATTAGGGATGTGTAGTCACGTTTTCCCTTACTGATATGTGCTGTAAGTCTCAACCTTACTAAGTCAGGTTTGTTTCTGGTTTCTGAGTGAAGCTTTCACATAAATACTGCCATTTAGCGTTGAAACTACAATCTATATTAAAGATTACACACACACACACATTTTTTTATTTTCCCCCTTACATATTCAAAGAGAAGAAATTAAGGACCATATTGCTTTAAGTTACTTTGCATAGCCTATACCCTGGTTTCAGCTGTAAGAGTTTTGGGGTTTGTTTCTGTCCTTCCTAGTAGTTGGTACGGTGCCGTGTTTTCATTTTTAGTTCTTTCCCCAGAGTTTTTCACTCACTGAAAGACATCGATTAATAGTTTAGATATATTTTATCTTTGAAATACTGGGGTTTTTAGCTGAAACAATTTGCTAGAAGAAGAAAGGTGGATTTAGAACTTCAGAAAATTTTAACCAACTAGCTACTTAAACTACATACTAATGCTCCCAAGAATCAAGGTTATACTATTTCCATCAGATATGAGTGCAGTAGTCTCCCCTTCAGTGTTGCCTTTGTATTCCATTCACACAGCCCAATAACAACTACAGATTCCCCAATCACCTTGCATAGGATGAAAATCTGAAAATATGTTAACAATTCAGACTGTCCTTGTGATTTGGTAGAACTGCTAACTCTGTACATAACGATTGCCTGGAGAAAGTATTCCCAGAAGTACTATCTTAAAAGTAGTACCAATAACTTATATTGTTATAGTGGCTTCTTAAAGATGCTGGTTAGTTGCACATTCAGGCAGAAGGTTTCCAATAGCAAGAGAAGATTCCATTCTCTTTAGAACTTCATTAATGAGGCACAGAGTATTATGTAAAGATCCACCAATATGTCCTTTATTTGCCCTCACTAAGGAATTTAGCAGACCAATTCACAGGGCTAGTACATCACTTTCCAGCTTATAGAATCATAAAATCATAGAATAGTTGGGGTTGGAAAGGACATTAAAATCGTCTAGTTCCAACCACCCTGCCAGAAGCAGGGACACCTCACACTAAACAATGCCACCCAAGGCTTCGTCCAACTTGGCCTTGAACACTGCCAGGGATGGAGCACTCAC
>JBAFWW010012994.1:5506-19425 GCA_036873685.1 Agapornis canus
TCAAGGCCAGGTTGGACACAGGGGCTTGGAGCAAGCTGCTCCAGTGGAAGGGGGTCCCTGCTGTGTCAGGGGATTGGGACTGGATGAGCTTTAAGGTCCCTTCCAACCTGAACCATTCTAGGATTAGCCTCCAGCAGTACCAGATGCTGGCTCACTACCAGCTTGGTTCATTGAAAGTAGTGAAGCAAATGATGAAATACCACCTGAAGATAACTTCAGAAACAAATAATTTTGGTGGTCATAATGGTTTCAGTGTCAATGACTGTAATAGTAGGAGTCTCTATTGCCCTTAATTTCATTTTTCAAGTATTTATAATAGTAATTGCCTGATTAACCATATCATTTATTAAGGACTGGGTTTTTTTCCTGTGCTATCTGTAGATGGTAGTAAGTCATGTGAAATGTGTTAAGCTAAGGGTGTGATGATTTGAGGCTCTTCGTGCTCCCCATGTATTCTGGAGAAGTCCTTTAGCATTTCTGTGTATTTCATTTGATGTATTTGATTTGATTTTTGTTAGCTATAGCTTAGCAGCATTTCATTCAAAGTAGTTTGTGAAAGTGAGTGAGATCTTGTAGTTTGCTTGTATTTGTGTGCTGGAGGAATGTTACTGTACAACAGCTTTAATTCAAGTGTGTTTATCTGCCTAGATTATTACTAATATCTTTATATCTGTTCATAAGCAAGGCAGTTACAGATTCTAAACAGGCCTAATAACTGTAGCCACTAAACTGCATATTCTCGTCGTCATCCATTTGTAAAGCAGTATTGAAATTCTGTGCACACAGAGAAAAAAAAAGGATCATTAGGCAGAATAAACAGCAAGTGACACTGAAAAATACATTACAGTGATATTTTAAGCTAATGCTTGTGTGGGCTGTGTGAAAGCACAAAGAGTTTCTCCTACAATGCTGTTTGCATTTTTGCAACTAAACAAGTAATTTGTATTGCTGCTTCCCTTTACCTGGCTCAGCAAGGCAAGGCCTTTCATGTCCTCAAGTGAGGGAGGGAGGAGAGCCAGGTGACAGGACTGCAAAATGGGGTGAAGAGGAGTGTTGACCTAGAAGATGACTGACACAGTTAAGGACCATTGTCCTCAAAATATCAGTTTAAGACAACTTACTTCACTGTTATAAAAGGTTGACCTTAATCAGGGGGATTTTTTTTTTTCCCTCAAAAAGTCTTAGTTTATGTTCTTTCTCCTTTCTAGGCTCTAGTCCAAGTGGAGGCTCAATGTTGTTTTAAGCAATTTCATTCCATAGATGAAAGGGCAAACTGTCATTCTAGTTCCTTGTTTATGAAAATATTCAATTGCATTCCATTGTTATCACTGGATCCTGGCTCTTCTTCCATTACCTGATGTATTTGGAATTGATTATAGTAGGAGATACAATCAATGGAATTAATATTCTGAGAATTGGGGCTTTTCATATTGACTATGGTTGATGATGCCATGGCAATAATGCCAAAAATGGAGAATGTATTTCTTGATGGTTTGTATATAATTTTAGAAGTTGCCATACTTCTGTGATTTCACATGGCCTTTGATATCTGTAGTGGAAATGAAATATATTCAAAGGGCATTTTCATGTAGCTACTCAGCTCTATAGGGTTAATATTTCATTTCTTTCACCATAAATGCTACTTCTTGAAGTGCCTAGGTAGATCTGTCTGAAAGGTCTGCAGTCTACAAAGGCAGTTCAGCCTGGGTAGTGGTTATATTTACTCTCTTATTCTGCATCTAATTTCATAAGGCTTTTTTTTCCCTTATTTAGTGGAATCTCAGAGGGTTTGAACTACTTTGCTGAGCAGCAATTATAAGCTAGATCTCTCCTGTAGTGAATATTTTTCTTCTAGTCTCTCTTGTACTTAGGAAACCTTTAAGACACTATGTTCTCCAAGCTGCTTCAGACTTCAGTGCACTCATGATTGGGCAAACAGAAAAGAGAAGCAGTTGAATTTTAATTCCTGTTAAAAAGGTGTTTCTCTTTGCTTAATGGTTCAAAACTGCTGCAAAAATCCAGATGAGCTTATTATGCCCTAGCCTTGCAAGCTGCACTGTGGCTTTGCTGTAGAGATGGAGGCACAGAAAGATGAACAGTCTGCTGTCAGGGAAGTTTTCCTTCTAGTTCTTGAACACTTGTTTATTTTGCAAAACTCCTGTGTTCCAAAGGGGAAATACAGTGGGAAGAATCAAACTGTGGATAAGCAATAAATTTCAAAACCAAATAAAAGATTTTTAAAGGCACTTGAAGTAGTTTTGCATTTTTTTCTTAGCTCTAAAGCTAAAGCATTTGAGGTTGGTAACTTGAGTTTGAGCACCATTTGCATGATGCTCTACTGTCCTGATGTTTAGGATTAGTAAGAAACCATCAGAGAATCAGAACTGAAGGATCAGGATGCACATCACCTTGGTCTGTTCAAGTGCACGTAAAATGATTCTTCTGTAACATAACTAATGTTTACTTACATACAGGGTTATTAACGTGATAACTGTTCAAAGGCATGCACTGTATTACCTGGATTTTTGTCTTACATACACTTTGTATTAGCTATTCCTCTTCAGTTCTTTTCTGAAACTTTGTCAGGAATGAAAAGGGGTGGTTTGCTTGTGCTTTGATTCCTCCAGAATTTTCTCTAAATGGAGATTTTCAGCTATTGTCTGTGGGTGTAAGTAGTCATCGAGCTAGAGGAAACTGAAGGCTAACTGAATAATACAGGCATATGAATCCTGTGTCCAGTAAAACCTCCTAAGCGATGACATCATATTTCAGTTTAACCTGAAGTAACAGTGAATATTCAAGTGTTGCATGATGCACAGAGCAAAATGTTCCATTCTTTCTGCATTTTCTGTATTTCTTCTTATTTATTTCTCAAGCTGTTGCTTTTTTCAGTTGGTGTTTTGTCAGAGCTCAACCACAAACTATGACCAGAAGCCTAGAAATGCAAGAAAGCTTTTGTTTAAGAATTAAAAATCACTTACAGTTGATGGACCTGAAATACAGCTCAGAAAAGTTGTTTTCCCAGCAACTTAAATCTACTGCTTTCTGGATATATGAGGTTTTGTATGTTTGCTCCGGCCATTGGATTCCTGAATGACCCAGCAATCCTTTGTTTTCATGAGGGGGCAGGGGAAAATCTACTGGTCTCAGTTATCCATCTTTTTCAGGGAAGAAATAGTTTTTGTACATGACATTGTTCATGGAAAAACAGGCACTGAAAGTGGTCGTGTTAGTCACTGCTCCTAACTTGGCGCAGAAGGTTCCCACGTTGAGTCAGGGAGATGTCAGGCTCATGTCTGGGTATTTTTGGTGCTTTTCTTAGGTTCTAATTAGCGATGTCTTAAAACACAGTTAAAATTCAGTTGATTTCTGGACTAGCTGTTTCTCTTATCTTTGCAGTGAGAATAACAAGTGTTTCTTAGTAGAATAATGCATGGAAACAATCTCATCTCCTAATGATGTAGGTCAGCTTCTGTAAAGCTAAATACATATGTGATGGCACCTCTTGGAAGGGTGGCTCTGTACTCTGATGCCAGAATTCAGATGTATATGGGTGTTTCAGGAAACTAAGGCTGTTTCTGTAGCCTTTGGGAAAGGATGTGCAGCTCTGCTAACTCTTTACCACAGAATTCAGCTGTATGGATGTTCATTAATGTTGTATGACATAATTTTTCAACGCATACATGGGCCGAAACCTTTGATACTTTGAGTTCAACCCATGGGAAGTTGCTGTTAACTTCCTTGGTTTCCTCAAGTATGATTCTATAGCCAATGTATGCCCAGATTTGATATTCTGATATTCTTCTTGGATTTTGGAGAGCAGATATAAAGATTTGATCAGGACTAGATTCCTGTCTCTACACTTCACTTATTTCAGTCTGCTTAGGGGCAGTTCCTTCGGTTAAGGTTTCTATTTCAGCATGCTGCCAACAGGTCTACAGGGTAGCTCTTTTGGACAGCCTTAATTACTAAGCAGAATGATTCCTGTGATAACTGAATAGAAGACATCTCCCATCTTTACAGGTACCCTGACCTTAATAAGTAGAACAGGGAGAATCCTGTACATATGTGTACTGGATCATTAAAGGGAACTGACACTGCTACTGTTTGTCCAGTGACTGGAATACATTTTGCATGGAAGGTGACCAAGGTTGGCTACGCATGACCTGTCCAGCTCATAACTAGTTCTTGATGTTTGCATGTATATTCACAGAAAAAAACATTCCTATGAAATATGTTCTTTTTTACATTTAATATCAGTCTGAATAATTGTGGTAATAAGCCATGTTGGGATGTATTTCTCAAGGTGGACATATCTGCAGATCATTTATAGAAGCACAGAAGTTTGTACTGCTACTTTGTGCATTCTGTTTCTGATCTCCAGCCATGTAGGAGGCTTAGCTGTCAGATCTGTTTTTCTGATGTCTTCTAAAACAATTGAAATGTCATCACTTAAACCTCGTGCTTTCAGAATAAAATGCACAGCCTCCCAAAAGCCTGTATTGACTGAGCAGTTCACCCACTGTAAGCCAGGTTTGTAAAGAATTCAAGGCAATTTACTTGGCTCAAACTCACTTCTTTAAGATTCCACCATTCCAGAGCTGGAATCAATGTCAAGTGTTCCTGTTGACTTTGGGAGCTATAGAAAACCTAAAAAATACTGTTTTCCTTACTACTAACAATAGACTGATACTTATAACTATTTAGGGCTGGATTTTAAAGCCCTCTGTGATTTGCAAAGATTTCATTTTGGGGTTAAAAAGTAGTATGTAGCTGAAGTAATCAAATACTAAAAGCACATTGGCAGTACAGGATACTTCGCAGCTTGGCTCCAAGTGCTTTTCTTACATGGTGATGTGTGCAGAGATTCTCAGACAAAAATGAATCATGAAGCAAAGGATTTTTTTCTGCTTACAGGCAGAACTGGGGGAAAAACAGAACTGCAAAATATCAAGAAATGTTTTCACAGGACAAATAGAGGAAAGTGTATTAGGATGCCTTCAGCAGAAGACTCCTAATGTATTGTGGAAATCTCTGCTGGCCTATAGCATGGCTCCTTTTGGTCTCATCTGAGCAGGTCCATCCCATCAGTTCCATGTAGCCATGCCTGCAAAGAAGACCTGGTGAGGATTGTGAGAGGCCAAGCATTTACACTGCCCCTGGTTGTGCAAAACAAATGTTTTCCCGCCTGTGACATACCTGTGGACAGCCAGTTAAAATCTACCCAGCTAGAAAATGGCTAAAATGTGAGAATCAGCTCACTGAGCTAGATTCTTAATGCAGCTCTAGGATGAAGAACAGTAAAACAATGTGTAAGAAAGAATACTTGCCTTATACTGAATTCATGAAAATGAATTAGTCAAAGTGCTGCAGAACAACTTGAGCGTCTGCAGCAGAACTACAATTGAAAATGCAGTCAGATTCCCTTTTTATTCAAGTCTTGTTTATCCTGCAGGTGGCAAAAGCTGATTTTGGATTCAGACAGACATAAACACAATTCCTGTCAAGAATTTACTCAGGGAAGAATGTTCACCTTTACTTCAATCAAATATCCAACATTGTTTTGTACATATCTTTCTGAGGTTGTTTTCATTACTTAAGGCTGCCAGTGTTTTATTTCAGTACACTCCCTTGGTGTTTCTCCTCCCCCCCACCCTTTCTTATCCTCTTCCTTCAGTGTACCATTGCTCACCCTTCATCTCTCTAGCTTTCTGCAAACTTCCATTTCCTCTCAAGAACATAACTCTCCATATTTTTGTTTCCATCTTCTATAAGCTCTGATAAATCCAACCTCACCTCCCACATCTTGCTCTGTAGATTTTGGCCATGTTCATCTTGAGCTGCTCCAGTTTCCTTGATGACTTTCTTCACTGCCCAAAGCAACCCAGAAACTCCATGCAGGGTGCTTAGGGGTGAGCCTAGCATTCCCTTGGATGAAGCATCATCACTCCATCTGTTGGCCCCATCCTCACTGGTCACTTGGCTAATAGGGAAGGCAAAAGAACAGTCACCTGCAGTTCTGTGCATGAAAACTTCTTCTCTTTAGTCTGAAGTAAATATTACACTCTTCTTTCTAGCAGCTGTGGACCCTTTTGGAAGGGTGAGATATAGAGTGCAGGTGGACAATTCCAAAGTTCTTGTAGCTAAAATTGCCACAGGATTCTCCGGATACCATTGATAACAAACTCTTTTGAAATACATGGGGGTGGTTAAGGTGATTGTGTGTTATGTTACAAAAACATAGCAATTTTATTTCTGGGTGGCTTTCCGTTACAGGTTTTGATCCTGACTTTATGGATTTTATCCCTGAAATAATGTCTATAACCTCTAGCATCCGAAAATTCCAAATTATTTGCTTGTAGATAGTGAAGTTTTCTGTGGAATTCTAGATTGTTGTATTTTTCTGGCTATGGGATAATGACAACAACCCCCTGTCTTCCCCCAGTGTCAATGCTATATTTACTACATTTGAACAGTATCCTACATTATGAATACCCAAAGAATACTCAGCAGAAACACTGCTTTTGGCCTTTTTCCTTGTAGTCAGTCTACATAACCCTTATTACAGTACATGATTTAATAATTAAAATGGTTCTCCTAAAGAAGCTCCCTTTCCTCACTTAATTTTAACAGGAAATTGGTGGTGATCAGATTCCTGAGCACTAAAAAGCTGTGAGAAATGTGTATTTGCTCTGGTTGGCTTTGTACAAACAGTTCTACCTTTTGTGTTTGAAAAATAAAGAAAAGCCAACAAACAGTTCAAATTCAGAATCTGATGTTGTTCTAAATCTCATAATTTCCTTTATTCAGAAGGATGTTGTGGAACTTCCTTATGATTTTACTGCCTAAGAACATATTCTTCATTGATATCTGTAACCCATGTGGAGGTGGCAGCTTCATGGCCTGGAGTTCACCAGAAGCCAACCATGGGATCTGTGCTGCTGTGCTCCACTGCAAGTCATTACTACCTGCCTGGCATATATGTATTCACTTCACTTTACCTAGTCTGACTAACATGAGAACAGGCTATTTCTTCTCATGCGTATGTATTGCCTATAGACACTGAAAAACTGTGATGTTTTCTTCAAGAAGTGCAAAATATAGTCTTGTCCTGTAGGGTTATTTTCTAGGAAGAAATAAATTCAGAAATAATACGCTGAGTAGCAATCAGATTTCAATATCAAGCTTATTTAAAGATTTTGAAGATACCCATTGAAGTTGTCTTCAGATCTGATTTTTGCCTTCGGTTGCCACATCTTGCTGATTCATTTCTCTGGTATGCTCAAAATGAACTTGAAAAGAGTAATTAGTTCAGTTTTGCAGTTGTTTTTTTCACTTACTCAATTTGACCACTCGAGAGCTGTGTAAGTGAAATAATCTGTTCCTATAGCAACATAAGCAGTCTGGAAGGGCTTCCATGTTATAGAGATTATATTGAATCCTTAAAAACAAACAGGTTAAAAGCAAGATGTAAGTTTAAAAAGAAAAATGAATGGATGGATATGAAGAAGAGGGTTTCTGAGACAGCTGCACGTAAGCAATAAGAGGGCATAGTTCCTGTTTGGCTTTAGAATGCCCTTTGTTAAAGTGCCCTTCCTTGTTTCTTGGCAAAAGTTTCTGGATTCCCAACGCTTGTCTGCCCTCACTGATGAGTGTGCCAAGCAGCTGAGGTTACAGAAGCAGTGTGTCTGACTTCATGAGGTTCCAAATAGAGGGGTGTTTGCAAGAGGCTTTTTGTAGAGAATTTAAAGAAGCCTCGTTGGTTGGTTGTGGGTTGGTTTGGGGTATTTTACTACTCCTTGTTGTAAGATGAACTCAGAGTGCTTACGAGTAGTAGGCTTTTCTGGTGAACAAAGCTGCGTATCTGATAGTTTCATTCAACAAAACATGCAAGGAAAATCTCAGTCTCCCTTATGTGCATCTTTGTTGTTCTACAATGGAGTGAACCTGATGAAGCCAAAAGGCAGGGAGTCGAAAAGGCTCTGTGAAAAAGAGCGCAAGCCACAGCTTCAAACAGAAGTAGAAACACTGGCATCTCTAAATGCTGGGCTTGTGTCAGTGCCGTTTCTAAAGTTTAATGCAAATGCTGCAGCACCACTCACAGTTGACAAAATGATAGTTTGTGTTGAAAGCTGTATGAACTACTTCAGCAACACGATATGTTCAGGATGAGAAATAGAATGTATGGTTAACCTCTCAAAACCTGAGAGAAGACAATGGGTTTAGCATTTGTTAATCTCCAGTTTGATACTTACATATGGTATAACATATATAATCTGCTTTTCCTTCTTATGTGTTGAAATCCTAAATTCAGCACTAACTAGAGATATAATTTGATGATGGACATGAACTGGATTAACAGTGCTCCGCTTACTGAAGGAAGAATGTTTTGTGACTTGCTCATTCTCATGTGATCCCACATCTCCTTTCCAGATTGGTTCTTGGAATTGCCTAAAGGCAAGCTAGGCTGAATCAGTTCTATGGCCTGGCAGAGGGCAAGCTCTGAATGTCACTGCATCCATCAGCAGACAAGCACCAGACAGCCCTCAGGCAAGCAATACCTGTGACTGTGTTTGGGAGCTAGGAAACCTGTTCAGATGGGAGAGGAAAAGAAGGTCTTCCTGTTTCAGGACAGCAAGGAGCTTATTTTGCTTTCTCCAGGAGAAGAGAATTCCAAATCAGCTTAGGGTTTCATTTCTGTCTGTAACAGCCTTCATCTTAAAAGTTGCTGATGTTTGCAAATATGTGTATAGAAAATATTTAGGACTTTTAAAGGAAAACTATAAATTAGTGTAACTTGGGAAAAATCCCTTCCCTCATACCTGGTCCCCTCCCTGCTCCCTGAGCCTTTGCATGATTCTCTAAAAGTCTTGAGTCATACAGGAGAATTCTGCAGTTTGATGTGTTCGTGCCTGCTTTCAGTGTGGTCCAGGAGTTAAATTCTTTGCTTGTGTACAGCATTTACAAGGACCACAGCTTATGACTGCCTGCAGTAGCTGAATAACATGGGTTAATGCTAAAACAGACTTTATTTGGA
The DNA here is from genome assembly GCA_036873685.1 of Agapornis canus. Lineage (NCBI taxonomy): Eukaryota > Metazoa > Chordata > Aves > Psittaciformes > Psittacidae > Agapornis > Agapornis canus. The sequence continues at coordinate 14,544 of JBAFWW010012994.1, forward strand.
CTCCCCTTACCACTTATGAGTGATGAGGGTAGAGTACTTTGGGTAATAAGTGATAAATAGGTAATAAATCCTATTTGTTGTAGTGCAGCTTCTTCTGTCTCCATTTGACTTCCCTTGCATTGTATGCCTTGTGTTCCCAGCCTGGACAAGCATCTGCATTATAATGGAATTTGTTTAAGCTAATTTAGTAATTTAAGGATAAAATTAGTGCTCCCTATTTTAAAGCAATGTTAATGTGAATTTTAAAATTTTTGAAATGCAATTTAAAAATTGCAGTGTAATTTCAAAACTTTAATTTGGGAGGGGGAGGGGAATAATCTGTCCCTTGCTGGGTAATCCAGAAGCTCTGCATTTCTGTCTTTTTTATCTTTAGAATGTGAAAATGAAGGCAGGTTTTCTATTAAAAGTGAAATTTTCATTCTTTTATTTGTATTTTAATCTTGTTTTTAACAGATAACACTGATTTCTTTTTAAAGAAATCTTTGAATATTGCTTTCTGGTAATTCATTTTGATATCATATCCAGCATATAGAGATAGACATCTTTGTCTACACTAGAAATTCCCGGAAAGAAGCCTGAACCTAAGCACAAAGCCAAACTGTAAAGCCTAATTTTTTCTTTAACAAGTAGAAATGCATATCATATAATCAGAGAATGGTTTGGGTTGGAAAGGAACTTAAGATCATCCTGTTCCAACCCCCAATTCACGGGTAAGGATGCCTCTCACTAGATCATGTTGCCCTGTCCAAGGGCTCTGTTCAAGCTGGCCTTGAACACTGTCAGGGGTGGAGCATTTACCATTTCTCTGGGCAACCTGTTCAGGTGTCTCACCACTCTCACAGTAAAGAACATCTTCCTTATATCCAATCTAAACCTCTCCTGTTTAAGTTTGAACCTGTTACCCCTTGTCCTGTCACTACAGCCCCTGATGAAGAGTCCCTCTCCAGCATCCTTGTAGGCCCCTTTCAGACATGATAAATCTCAGGGTTATGTTAGAAAATCAGCTGGGTTGGGAAACTTCAAATTTACTATGAATAATTTGCCTACAATATTAATTTCACTTACTAAGTTCCTCTAAATAGAACAAATACTTCCATACATCAGAAATCAGAAGTTTGCTTTCTCTTCCATTTCTGTGTATAAGCTTCAGACAATACTAAATACTGTATCAACAGTAGCATGATTGTTGTATTATTGGTCAATGTGCTCACACATCACTTGAAAGTATTTATTCCTTTTAAGAATGGGTAAATGGGTTTTAAACAAGGCAGGAGCATGGTTTTTGGGGGAGAAGGCTGTTTTTCCATAGCTATTGTTACTTGCTAGGAATTATGACATATACAGCAGGATGATGTGCCTAGTTCTGAATAACTACTGGAACTTGGTTTGCAAAACTATCCTTAATATGTGACCTTGAGCAAGAAGTTGCTCTTCTGTTTCCAAATGCAATGTCTGTAACACTTGGCTTTTGTTTGCCCCAGATGTGAAGGACAATGGAACAAATAATTTTGCCTACCCCTTTGTAACTCCAAACAAGATGTTGTGGTAAAATACTCTTCCCTTAGAGAATGCATTCTCTAATTCTTGATGTGAAGGTAATTGGCCTACAAACAGAGCTCTGTTTTGCATGGTATGGCACTGAAAGCTTTGGTCAAAGACAAGTTGCTATATACAGGATTAAGCAAAGGGAAATGTCCTAAAGAACTTGCTAGCATGAAGAGAGTTCTTGGCTTAATAAATTCATCAAAGTAGCATTGTGTCCAAAAACACACAACCACATCCTTGAAACCCCAGTGCTTTTTCCATCCTCCTCTTCTATGTTTGGCACTTGTGCTTTCTTTCTGCTGATGCTTGGCACGTATTTAATATCTCCCATTTGATGTGTCAGACAGTAAAAGCATTAAACATGTCTTGCATGCTAAAACAAATGTATCTTCCATTGTGCAATGCTTTCATTATTTTTCCAAGTAAACTGTGACAAGAGTACTGTAAGGCACAGTAGAAAACAGAATGTTCTCTTGAAATGTATCAAGAAACTTGCACTCCTGTTTTCAGTAGGAATTCTGTTTTGTGCATTCCTAACCAGGTTTGTAAACCTGTATTGCAGACAACACGGATCAGTAAGGATTGTGGTATGCAGGTGCTGCTCAACTGCTTATAACTAGAGTGAAGCAAAACCCAGTGCTGTAGAAATTCAAGCAGAACCCTGGCCACTCTGTAAGATCCAAGGAGAAAGACCATAAAGACTGTGCCTAGTAAATTTGAATCTTAAGGTGGTGGAATAGAGTATAGGAGCGTTTCAAACACTCAGTTGTACATTCATATCCATCATGATGAGCACAGTGTGAGTTTCTGTTAGTAAACAATTTAACAAATGATAATGTTTTCCATACTTGGTCCAAGCTCTAGGTAAATATTACAGCTTCCTTAGGGAACATCAGAATAGACTGCAAACTACTGCAAGATAATGAAGAAAATGAAGGACTGTTTGCCTTAGCTTTTTTTCTGAAGGAAATGGGGGACTAATCTCTCTTGACTCTTTCTAGATTCATCAAACATGGGTGGAATATCTGGGTGAGAATAAACTTGGGTTAGATCCAAAGATTTATTGAGGCTTTACAATTGAAGATAATTCATATTTAAGCAAAACCAATCATGTAAGAAGTTCAGGACTATTTGTCATTCTTATTTAATGCTGTCTGTAGCCTTTAGCTGTTGCAATATTCTCCTTACCATATATGAGTATGAGCAAACAAAAATCTTGCCTGTGTGTAGGTAGAAATTGGGTTTATTAAAAGTTGGTCCCAGAAACACCCATTTTACCAAATTTTGGATGAAAAAATCTCTGGTTTTCATTGGGATAATGCTAAGGCTTTTAAAAACACTTTTGAGAAGAGTAAGAAAATGTTTCAGGTTATTTATTGTGTCCATATTAAGACCTGTGCTCTCCCCAGAAACAGTGGTCTCCCATTATAATGAATGAGTGAGTGCCCTTACAGTTGATATCTTGTCTAGTTTTGGAAGAGGTTTCAATACAGCTGTTGCTTTTGGAACTGTACAGCTCTGTGTAAGTATTTCTCCTGCCAAGAATCTAAGTACCTGGAATTCATGCTCAGAAAATCTTTCTGAATCATGAATATTTGCACAGGATGAAATGCATTAAGAAGCTGGCCAGACCAGGCCATTGGCTGGGCCTCTACCTTGGAATATGGGAGAATGATAGAACAGGGACTGGAAGCAGTGGTTTTCACACTGTTGTCCATTGTCATAGACATCAGACTAATACATTTGTTTTGGCAAATTCCTGACCATGTCTAATTAAAGCCTTCTCTGAACATTGTCAATGCATTTTACTGCATGCATGTGCATTTCACTGCAGTATTAATACGTAGTGCAGAACTCCTGAGGGAATTGGGTAATTAAATAGTTTACCTTAAAACAGAGTGTGCCGGGCATAGTAATGAGCACTCCTTATTTCTGTATGCTGTACACTATCAGACAAAGCAGTGTTTTGAGTGCTGCTTTTAGACTGAGTCACCTCTTTTATAAAGCTGAGGAAGTGCTGTCTTTTGCCCATACATCTGAGCTGTCCTAGAGGCACGGCTGTAAGCACTGGCAATCCTGTAGCAGTGTGTCCTGTATAAACATCCAGCTTACCGCGGAACAGCCAAGCTGGAGCTTTCTGGTGGGAACTTGTCCTTAAAAGAAAGTCTAAAGGAATTGGTGTGGGGTTTTTGCCCAAGTGGTGGACAGAATCAAGTCAAAAAGTAAAGGAAGTGGCAATAGTAGTAGTGGTACCTCATAGTGACCCTAAACGTCCATGCTATGCCTTGCAAAGGAAGTTAGGTAAGATGAATGCTAAGAGTTGCTTGACTGAAGTACAAGTAATACTATCAGATAGCAAAAATAACTGATCTTCAGTATCTAGACTAAGACTTGTGAGAAGTCTAAGGGTAGAGGCCTGGGCAAACTGCCTGTCTGTCCTCGCCCGCACAGTGCCTTCTGTAGGTTATACCCAAACCTCAAGTCTTCTAATCTAATGAGCAGCAAACAGGAGTTTGTTTTGCTCTTCACAGAACTCTTCCTGCTCAGGCCTCACTTGCTGGCTCACTGGATTATTCAGAAATTCTCTATAACAGAGCCAGCAAGGCACATCTGATTCAGCAGCCACATGAGCCAGGTAACTGTGGCTTTGGAGGCAGGCCTAGTACCTGACTGCATGCTACCATTTTTTACTTCAGGGCATAAATTGATTGCTGCTGGAATCAGAAAGAAATGCTGTCTTCTGAATCTGTGCCTAGTCCTACAGGGAAATGGACTGGACAGATAGCACCTGGCAGACTGTATTTCTCTCTTTCTAGATTCTAATTCTGCTGTTAACATAAAGTTTGTTCTGAATGTAATTACAAATTGACAAGTATGAATTTATTCTAACTGCATTTCATAAGACTACTTAATCTTCATGAAAACACTAAGTCTGCACAATGTCTCGCTGTCACAAGCAGTGACTCACCAAGAGAAGGATGAAAATAACTCCAGGTCTTTCTGGTGCTCTGTGAAAAACTAAATGGGTCTTTATTAGGTGCTGGATCTATAATTTCAAACTCCGTCTCCTTTGCAGAGCACTTTAAAAACCTGCTGTTTCATTCTGACAGTAAATGTATTAATATATAATTGTGTACTTATACAAATATTTGGAAAACTTTTGTTTGTCACTTGATAGCTGAAGATCAAGGCCTTTTCCAGCAGCCCTACAGCACTTATTTTCCTACAACTGAATATATTTTTCCCTGGCAGTGTTCAAGGCCAGGTTGGATGAAGCATTGTGTGCCATGGTTTAGTGTGAGGTGTCCCTGCTTACGGCAGGGGGGTTGGAACTGGA
>JBAFWW010012995.1:14046-27396 GCA_036873685.1 Agapornis canus
ACACGATACAGGGAAACAGAGCAATATATATATATATATATATATATATATAAATAAAAGGCAGACTAAATTGAGAGGTGTTTATTATTGGGATATTTAATTGCAGCTGTACCAGTCAGAGGTGTGGCGTATAACTGCCTGTAAATGCCAAGCATACACCATATGCAAGGTTGAGTTGCTCTGGCTGCGATTTAATAAATGCCATTTCACAGTAGCAGCATAGCTGCCATGCAGCATAGGCAGGTCTATTGTATTATCTCTGCTTGATGAACAATATATCCATTTTTAAGAATTGAGACTATTGTCTATATCATAATTATAGTAATAATGGAAAATATCAAGCCTCTGTGTGAATGATGAATGGAAGAAAAAGTTAAGGTGGCTACAAAAAGTAATGAGTTTGGTGTGATTCATGCCCAGCAGTACAGGGAAATACATTAACACATTGTCTTTCATAAACTTATTTTTAACCATCAGAAAGATTTAGAAATAAAAGAAAAATAACTGGAGAACACAGACCATAAAGTAATTTAGTGTTAAATTTCAGACTGCAAGTTGGTGTTGTTTCTTCTTGCTCTGAGTGCACATTTAACTTTCATAGCACTTTCTGGAATTTCAAAGTAATGTTTCTGAATTTTAAATCTTCTATGAAATAGAACACCACCAACATTCACGTTTTACTGACTGAAGCTGCAAGCCTACAAAGTCCAATTTTCTTTTCCTCTGTGAGCATTGGACCAGTGAAAAATGCAGCCCAAACTGACAGGTTTATTTTGCATAAGAATAAAGAATACATGCTATGAAGAAGCAGAAAATAAACCACAGCAAGCTGTGTGTATAACTACAGTGTAATCAAAACCAGAAGATCTATTCCAATATTTTAATGTCTAGATCTTTTAATGTCTAGATTGGAATGTCTTCCAATAGGACAGCATATCTGAGACTCTAAAATTTGGAAAAATAAAAGTTTTATATGTGTGTAATCTGTTTTTTTGAAGTAATTACAACCTTCTAGTGACACAGCAAGCAACAGTTCTACCAGTTCTTAGGCACCTGGGGGTACACAACTAGCCATGTGGATTCTATATGCACTAAAGAGATCCACCTCTGAACTGCTTAAAGTTTAATACATTTGACATAATGATATCACTTGACATATTTATATCATCTAGTCTTCACTGTTAACCATTAAAAGCTACAAACAATTTTAGTGTCAAGAGGTCTGTATCACCATTGCTTAACAAATTCAGTGGTAGGAAATAATTTGAAAATTCAGGGTGTTTTGTTATTTGTTGGATCAAGACCATAGTTGGTAATATTTTTTTGATCACTTTCTCTTAGATATCTTTTGTTTATCACAACTCCTAAAAGAGGCAGTAATAAAATGGTTCTCTTTATCAGCTCTCAGATCTTTCTTACAGTTTTATTTTAAATAAAATGATAGTTGATTAGTTTAATTAGTCATTACTTAATGAGGGCAGAGCCTGCCCAAAGGAACTATATCAAAGCACCTGTACCAAAAAGCAGGAGAACAAAGAGTATTTGGTTTTTTTTTAAGTTTCTCCTAAATACTGTGATCTATTATAAAGGATTCAATTATATCTAATCTTTAAGACTGAATGTAAACCAAGATTATAAAAGAAGCTACAACATTTAGGCTCACACGGACGTCAGCAATATCCATGGAACTATTTTCTGATTGTTTGATACTTGCAGGCTTTTTAATTGCTGCTAAATATTTTTCCTCTTATAAAAAAAAAAAAAAAAAAAACAAAACAAAACAAACCAACACCCAGATAAAGAGCTTGAGTCCATACCCACTCAAGTACAAGAGTTCAAAGAGATCAGGAACAATTATTCATTAACATTATCATCATCATTAAACCATAGCAGTTAATTCATGGAACTGCACACTGTTTATGGACATCACACTGTAGGTCTAATTCCCCTAGTATTGTGTATTTCTGTTTCCTTTGATACAGAAACACAGCATATATGAATAAAGTGTTAGCATAGTCGTTCACTCAAAATGTAAATATTTTATACTGAATCAGAAAACAGCTGTGTCTGGAAAGCACATCTAGAGATCACCTAATAAAAGCACCCTCTTCAAAGCAGGGTCAGTGAGAGCAGTGAGCCTGGGGCTGTGTGGGTTTTGAACACCTTCATGGACAGAGACTCACTCAAGAACCTCTCTGGATGATCTGCAATTTTGCAATGTTTGTAAATATATGGAAACAGTTAAGATTAAAATGTGCTTTATTTTATACATGCAGTTAAACATCAGTAGTGAGCTGCTTTTTGCAGTTCTTGATTGAGCAGCTATAAAACATTTCACAAGACTTAACAGGTAGCAAAACCAATATAGCCCTTGCTGCTATGTAAACATCTTTTTTTCTGACAGCTGATCCACATATGATGGTAATAAATCTAAATAGCCATTAGAGGGCTTAGTTATTTAGCACAAGCAATAAAAATTATCAGCAGATTACCCGTTTAACCCATGTGGTAAATTCAAGCAAGTTTCAGTAGACCACCTCCTTGCATTTGGGCACAAGTTTACTTAGGCTCCTGTGAAATTGTGTATGGCATTGTAAACTCAATCTGGTCCTACGTTTGAATACAAACTAATCTTTTTTTTTTCCACATTAGTAAAACATTCTACCCAAAAATTCCCTTTACACAAATTTCACAGATCTTCTAGGAGCAACAAAGCAAGCTGAATGCTCCCCAGGTAATTCTTTCAAGAGCTTTCATCTGTAGGTTGGTAGAAGTTACTTCTTAATAGTCCCAGGCTCCCCCCTGTTAAAAGCAGGTTTCAAGTTTCATCAGTACTTAGCTTCTATTTCACAAGCTGTTAAATGGCTAGTCAAAATGTCAGAAGGGGAAATCAGTTCTGCAGAGTTTCAGCTTGTATTGTTATGTTTTAACAGATAACAGGCCTACACATGCCTTAACCAAAATAATAAATGTTTACACTTACTAGCTGCTAAAAAGAGCCTGGCAATCTTGAACAGCATTAAGATGCATATGTGTATGTGTTAAGTGTGGCAATATAATACAATACAACAAAATTCCCCCCTCTTCTTCCTGTGAGGCTTTTGGTGAAATGTGGATTAGAGTGTGTCAGACGAAAAGTACACTTGATTTTGATAATAACTCCAACTGTGGCCAGTAACATGCATATGGAAAAACATATGAACACATTAGGCTTCTTTCTCTCTTTTGGTGCAATAGGACTAACATGTTTTTTCAGGGAAAGGATGGTATTAATCTAGCTAAATGCCAATATCTCCATGGCAGTTACAAATGCATGATGTTCCCTTTCTGGAATAATCACTTTGTAATCAGTAGAAAATTATAAAATTATTCTGATACCAGGTTCTAAATGTCACCATAAACTATATACCAAAAAGACCGAGCAAATCATGTGTGTCAGCACACTTAGTGGAGCAGGGAGGAGGCCTTGATGTACAAAGCTGATCTGCTGACTGTGGGAGCTGATATTGCTAAAAATAAGTCATTGCTCACCATCAATGCAGGATGTACTTGTCCCAGTAAAATTAAGGAGAAAAAAAAAGCTAGAAGAAAAAAATATGGATTTGAATAGTTCTTCCTTGGTAGGCAGCAATTTGGGTTTTGTCTTCTAAAGTGGTGATTTGAAGGATACAATGTTGTGGAAATGTGGATAAAATGTCCTGAATACTGAAGGCCAACTACAGAATGTGACTGGCTTTTTGGCAAAAAAAAAAAACAACATTTTTTTCACCAGTCTCCTGTGGCTTCTTGGTATTTTTTTTTTCTCGATTAGACTCACATTCACCCCTTAAGGTTTTCTTTGTAACATTGTTTTTTTCAAGCAGAAAGTATTTAGTAGTTACTCCTTAAGAAAAGAAAAATCAGCTTCTTACCTAAAAACTTTTCCTTAGACCTCAGGACTATCAGTCAGATCAATTAAGTCATGTTTAAACTGCCTTAATTTTAAATATTCATTAGTTGAATAAAAAGAAAATACCCTTTATATGCTGACAGCTTAAATGGATCTTTGTGTGAGCCAAGGCTGTTGAGACTCAGTTTCCTTTCGGTTTGCTGGTTTGTTCATGTGTGCTTGGCCTTACTGACCAAGCGAGTGACTGCTGTATTTCAGCAGTCAAACTCTCACCAGTGGAAATCAGACTTGAATTCCACATCCCAGTGCTGCAGGGGTACTCAGCCAGGCTGTTCCTGCCAGTCTTTTAAATTTAACCAAGTTGTTGGTGATAGTCTTACTGCTCCCCTGCTAAATTTTCTCCTGAAGCCATGCAAGAAGACGTGATAAACCTAGGACAGTACTGGATGTGTTTTGTCAACAAAGCTCTTTTCTACAAAAAGATGTTAACCGCTATTGGAGCTACCCAAAACTTGCCCACTTTTATTGTTGTTCATCGCCAATATATAGAAGTGGTGTTTTTCTTGTCTTCCTCAAGTGGTTTGTACTGTTGTACTCAACATCATATGCCACAATAGCATTATGAGGGCACACATTGACAAGGACACAAAAATAACCTCAGTTAATTTATTTCTAGAAGCCTTCTAAAGAGAGACTGCATGCTGTTATATTTGCGTGGCAGAAAATCAGGGGGAGATGCTTTTATTCATAATTACTGTTGCTTTATTCCAGAGGAACTGAACTTAAAACCAGATCTGATCTAACAAGCAAAAGAAAGATCATGTTTTGAATGATGGCTGGTAGATGAAAGGGGCTAAATTTTAGGAAAAGGCAAATCTATTTTGGCAGTAAGCAGCTGGCTTCACTGCCTTCTGAGCATTACATTTTAGTCATTTGGCACAGTTTGTATTTCTGTAAACTGCTGCAAATAAAATCATTAATTCTTTCTGACTGAAGTTATGAGAATATCTGCTATTTCAAACCCTAATTTACAGAACCCATGAAAAATTTTGTAATGTAAAGTTATAGTCTTTATTTCTCATATTCTTTCATTGTCAAATATTTTCATCTGCTTTATTCCATGAATGATTCTCATTATATTTTATTTAGCATCATTTTTTCCTGTAAGTTTGTCTCCACATCTCACTTCATTATTTTTCCCATTTGTTACATAAAACAGCAGAGGATTTTGAAATAAAAATATGACCCAGGTGAAGACTTGGTTTTATCTGTGTAAGTGGTAGCAATCTAAGTGTTTGTGGTTTTCCTTGCTGTGTGGATAATGTGGTTTTAGGTGTTTTGTAATACATTGCTTTTAGTGGACTATTAAGAATTCAGTATCTTGTCCCATTAAGCAATATTTTTTCCTAGATCCAGAGGCTTGAATTTTTGACATTTGTACATTAGTGAGAAGTTAATTTCTTTGGAGTCATCATTATGACTAACCACATCAAAATATGAATGCACTTCTCAGAACCTGAGTTATAACTCCCAGATATCAATTCTACAGTTTGCTTTTCATAAGCATTTTCCTGTAAACAAAAGATTTTTTACCTTATCAGAATACACCTCACATGATTTATAGGCCTATGATTTATAGACTCTGTCAATACTGAGCATAAAACTTCCTTATGGCGATACCTTGTTCCATACCAGATCTCCTGGCCCAGTCCTTGGACACTTGGAAGACAATGTATTAGACCAGTATTCAGTATTTTTCAGCCTGTTATCATAGCTCTGTTCCTATCTACCATAATGAATTATGTTCAGCTGTTTTGTCTTTTTTTTTTTCATAAGAGAAGATATGGAAGAAAAATTTAAACCTGAATATTTCCAGGCTGATATTTGAAATGTGGAAGTACATTTTTCATTTAAAATCAGTTAATGCAACTGCTTTCATCTTGTATTTTCCTAACTGACAAAGTGGAGAAAATGTATTTGAATTACCAAATCACATTCACAAATCTAGCTCCTCTCCAATCCTCAGCTTCTTACCAGCAATGTGGAACTGTAGGGAACAGTTATCTTCCAAGACCATGGCTGGCCAGGACATGTCTGATATATGAGGTGATTTGTTTTCTTGCCGTGTTGGTAGGCCTGCATGTTTTTGATACTATAAATGTTTTTCAATGTCATGCAACCCAGACTGTGGAGAGTGCATGTATAGTTTGAATCAGAAAGGAATTAATCTCCTGTCTTTTTTCAAAAGGTAAGTTGTAGCTAATGGGACAGTAACATTAAACAGTCTAATCTGTGTGAAGTAAAAGGGCTTTGCTGATGTGTTGTGCCATTTAAACAGCATTCTTGTCAAAGCTTTCTATGTGGTTCCTGTGTCAAAATTTGAGCACTTCACCTCATGCTGGTTTGCCTTCCTAGGAATGCAGGTGCTGGAATGGAATGGCATCCCCTTGACTGGGAAAACTTATGAAGAAGTCCAGAGCATTATTATTCAACAGAGTGGGGAAGCAGAAATATGTGTAAGACTGTGAGTTTTTCCCCATCTTTCTGTTTCCATTTTTTTTTTTTTTGGCTTTTCATGGCTCTTTTATTTTTTTATTTTTTTTTTATTTTTAAATTTACAGTTGTCAAGGTGGAACCTTTGTTAGCACAAAGCATCAATGTAACAATTACCAAGAGTTCTTTGTGAGTGTGGAAGGTCTGTTTGTTTTTTTTTTGCCTTTGAAGTCATAAGGAAAGATATTAGTAATTATACTTCTTTAAACAATATCTCCATTGTCAGGCCACAGTCTCCTTTCATTGACACACACACAATTCACTGAATTTGCTGGAGTTAACAAAAGATGGTAATTTAGCTCTAACTTGACTTTTACTGAAATTGGTATTCTTTATATTAAAGTCATTTAAGCATCATGAGAAATGTATAAATTTGCATCCAGTCCATTAAAGATTTCACCTTAAAAGAACTTTTTCTTCTCAGCTCTTTGACAGCATTGCAAATATGTATCAGCTAAGAAGGGGCCATGCTTGGGAGCTGCTTTCTGTCATGAGCCACTATTCATTTATCTACTTAACACAATAATGAGAGTTTGAGGAAAGAGTTTCTTTTGTCTCAGGCTTCTTATTTCTTTCTTTAGGGACCTGAACATGCTCTCAGACTCTGAGAATCCCCAGCACCTGGAGCTGCATGAACCAATAAGGGCAGGTGAGTGACAAGCTGCTGCTTTGGCATTGTACACTCAGGAGTTACACCCCAAATCTAGCCATATGCAGAAAGGGGGCCACACCTTATATACAAAGCCAAACATTGATTATTGGTTGGTTATTATTATTAGCCCACTTCAATCCATACCGATGCAGTCTACACTATCTAAGTAATACAAAGGGAATCTCAGTAACAATACTGCAGCTAACATTTGTTATACAGGAAAAAGCTCCCGCTAGCTACCCCTTCATCTTTACATGCCACAGAGAACTGTGGCATAAACGTCTGCCCTCAGCAGTTTGCTCAGGGCGTGTGGGCAGAGCTTTCACTCCTGGGGCATTGCAGCAAGTCACAATGACCTGAGGAAATTGCTGGGAGGAGTGTGATATGTGTGGTGAGAGGTTTTGACTGCTCCTTGCTGGGAGGTGGATGATGTTCATGATTCTGTCCTCTTCACTTTAGGATCTGCTTGGGGCCTTTTTTATGTTTTGTAGCATGCCTTGCACACCAGTTGGCAGGTTTGAATTGCATATGACTCAACTGGATTTCATGCACTTTACATATGAAATATATATATATATATACACATATATGTAATATATACGTATGTATATTCATATTTTTTATTCCTTCTGCCCCTAGAACTTATTTTGCCCAGCTCCTAAGTTTGCATCAGTGTTAGCAACTGACCAGCAGGTTGCTGGGGTTCCTCAGCTATCATCCCGTGTGCAAACCTTGCAGCACTCTGCTGTCACCCCGTGTCTGTGCTCCCACAAGCTGCATTATAAAACTGAAGTCAGAAATACTTCAGTATAAACAGTGCAATTACTTTTGTGTCTTTATATATCCAAGATATTAAGAATGGACATTGTACTCTACAATTATACAAGATGAAGTGCAATTCAGACAAATTAAGGTCATAGCTATCTGGTCATAAAACAATTGGTGTTGCAGACAGACAGGCTAAAACAAAGCTCCTAGCAACATGGAGCAAGTCCAAATAACACAGAAGCCCTAAGGCTTATGTTAGCTTAATACAAGGCTTATGTTAGCTTAATACAAGGCTTGTCTCCTTTTACTAGCAGTGAAAATTCAGTATTTACTAGGATACAGGGGTGCAATAGGAAGCACTTTGTGTGAAGTTTTTTTTTTATATGACTTCTAAGATGGCAGTGCTTTGGGGGGAATTCTTTCTGTTCAGTCAATACCATCACTGCAGTCTCTAGTCTCCAGTCATGGTATTAATCATATCTACCCTAACTTGGAACCAACATCCACAATCATACTAGCTATGCAGCCCTTCACTAAGCTGAGTGGAGATTAAAAGAGTGTTTCACTCAGCATCTCATGGATCCAGTCTGAATTCTGAGCTTTTTTATCAATCAGTACACAAGTTACCTGGATTAAATCCTCCTTTTTCTAACCATGTATTGATGTACTTACCATCAAGCTACCTGTTGTTGAAAATTAATGCTATTCATATTAAATGAAAGTGAAAACTGAGTTTGATAGAGCTTTGAGGCAAAGCTACCCACAATTATTTCCATAGTGAGCCAATTAAAAACACCAAAGGCATTCACAGACACTGAAACTGGGTTTGAAAGGATAGAAGTAGAATAAACAACATTTACATTAATTACAGAAGTAAAAGTAAATTGTCCTATTCTTGCTGGCATAGTTCCCCTCTTCTAGCAATCTTCTAGTGTTTTCTGAGTTGGAACAACTGGCTGCCAAGCCAAGTCTTTCTTGCTGTTACCTTTGACATTTTGCAGACTGTGCTTCAGAAAGGAACAATTCAACTCCCTTCAGAAAGAAAACCCAGATACAGCCTAGCAGGCAAGATAAGGCTAACATATTGCCTTAAACCTTTTAAACCATACTTCTGAGAACCTGGAAAGTAAGCTGAGCCTAGTATCCTTTTAGCTCTACACACTCGAGGGCACACATGGAACTTACATGACCTCATTTCTTTATGAAATGGAGATTGTCATCTACAAAGGGTAAATTCTCCCCACTTGTTTCCAGGCATCAGGGAGGGCAATCAGACTGCTATCACAGATGCCTCACATAGGTGTGTGCAATAAGTAAAGATGAGTCAGGGCTTTTGCTCTGCATTTGCTTTCATTTTATTCTGCTTTGGTTAATTTTTTGGTTGAAAGTTTTGAGCTCTTTTTGTCTTTCTTTTGTATAAATTATCTCAGGAGCAGAATTCAGTTTTGCTGAATTCCCAGCTGATTAAAAAAAGAAAGTTGAAATTAAAGCTTGTTAAAATGAAGTTCAGATGCTCTTGAAACTGATCCTGTTTCAAACAGTGAAAGTTAGCACTTTCTTCACTTAGTCCAGTCTTTAAAACTGTAATTTTCTCCAACATAATTCAGCATGATCAGAAAGACCTATTTATCTTCAGCTAGAAAGTAACCTCAGAAAGCTTCTGAAGTGAGTTACACCAGTCGACAGAGTGTTGAGTAGTAAAATTGGAATTGGGATGTTGATGTTGTGGAGGAGATGTCTGCTTCTTAAAGATTGCCTTTTGCATCTTCAAACTGTACAAGCAGATGATATGTAGATTTGTAAAGATCATTATCCTATCCTGTACCATGGCAAGATGGATTTGAAAGTGCTAGCATTTATCAATACAAAGCTGTTTTACTTTAATCCAATAGATAAAGCGAAGTCCCCAGGGGTTGATCCGAAACAGCTGGCTGCAGAGCTCCAAAAGGTTTCTCTACAGCAGTCGCCTCTGGTTGCTTCATCAGGAGTCGAAAAGGGATCTCATGTTCACTCTGGAACCACTTCTGCCACCTCCAGTGCTGTTCCCAGCCCTGGTCAGCCTGGTTCTCCCTCAGTGAGCAAAAAGAGGCACAGCAGCAAGGTAAGAAACTTCTTGGTTATGCAGCAATAACACTTTGATGACAAGAAAAACCTGCCTAATTTATCTTAGTGTAGCAAGAAATCACAGCACATATTGATGAATTCATTGTTGTTACAGTGATGAGTATTACTGTAAAATTTGGAGAAGGAGAGGAGATTATGCAATTTATGCAAGGTCGTAAAAGATTGGGCCTTCTCTGAAAACAGATTTCTTGAACTTAGTATTTTTGATTTTAAATAAAATAATATCCCTTTTCATTCTTTGCTGTTACATTTTAAGTGCATTCTACATGGTAGTGAGGTACTAGTTCCACAGAAAAAGCTGATATTGCTAAGACTGTAATTTCTCTCTCTGACCTAAGCTACCGTTTGAAGTGTTACAAGCTATGAATAGTCATGGGAATACCAAGCATTTCTCTGAAAGCCAGGGAAAGAGTGAAGAATAGATTTACCATCAAAATGTGTTTTGTCACTAGCTGATTCCTGTGAACTTGTTAAATGTAAGTTCTCATTTTCTTTGCCACATCCTGTCCATTTCTCAGTTGAACTTCTTTCTCTTGCACACTCTCCTGACCATGTAGAAAAGGCAGAGTGGGAATTTAGTAACATTTCTTCACAGTTGAAACTGAAAACTAGATCATAAAGTCATCTGTCACAGTTTCCCGTTTGTGTCAAAAAAGTTAACACCTGAAGTTAACACAATCATTCCTGTGAAAACTGCATTTGCTTAAGCAATTTGCCAGATCACTAAAGCTGATGGCTGTCCTGAATACCCAGCTTCTCACTGTTTTGCTGTTGGAAACAAAGCTTCACATTGGAAACAAGGTGCTTCCTACATATTTATTTCTCTGTATCTTTACTACTTCTTGGCACTGTTGAGTTCCTACTGCATTATTGGTATGTTTGTGGTTTTGTGCTGTTGAAGTTATGACTGTGATACGAACTACAAACCCTTTAGGTGCTGTACTGACCAAAATCAGTAAACAGTGCCTGCTCATTTCAGGTAGCTCTTCAAAATGCTTGCATAACTTTCATGTGAGAAGAAACACAAAAATCTCATTCATACAGCAATTTAGCAAGTACTATAAATATTAGTTATACTGTAAACACTGTAAATTGATCAGTTTGTTTTGGATAGTAGTTCTGTCTTGCCATAATTCCAACAGACTTTTAATGAAGTAATTCAGATCTGTGATGCAAAAGTTAAATTCATATGTCAGGATTTACTGCACTTACCTTCAGGGACATGACAGAATTGACTAATCGTCATGTAAATAGTTGGTTTCATTACACCTTACTCTGGATTTTGTGTGCGTCTCCATATGAACTGGTTTGCTACGTGCTTTATGCTTGCCAGCAAGAATAATGCAATTCTGAAGTACAATTGATGAGACTGGATGAAACCTGCCAAGAAAGTGTGTGCACTGTGTGGAAGGAGAGGGCAGGGCTATTAGCACAGATGCCACTATCTACACTGAAACCCCTTCCATCTGATTAGATGAATCACACTCCTGAATTCACAGCATAGTGCATGGAGATCCATAAATCCTTGATGTGTGCTTTATCCTGCAGAGGCACTTCTCTCCACCTGAGAAGCCTGGGTTCCCAGCTTTGGCACTGTAGCAGGTCACCTAAAGTTAGAAGCATAAATTTCATTTCCTGCTTCACAGAGAGTTTAGTAATCTTTAGTGAAAATTCAGCTGGAGGC
This sequence comes from Agapornis canus, assembly GCA_036873685.1. Lineage (NCBI taxonomy): Eukaryota > Metazoa > Chordata > Aves > Psittaciformes > Psittacidae > Agapornis > Agapornis canus. Next base: position 25,717 of record JBAFWW010012995.1, read on the forward strand.
TCATAAAGATGAAATAAAAAATTATTAAAACTAATGCCTTTATGTAAGGGATGCAAAAGTCAAAACTAATCAAGTAAATATTTAAAACATTCTTTGCTTATTTCTGAAAATCATGTTGAGAGGCATTTCTTTCATAACAACCCTAGCTCTTGTTGATTTGCATAGTTTCTGTTCATTTCCTGCAGGCCAAGTTTATAAAGGTGTTGAGCTATGTTAGAAGAGAAGGATACTGCTCATCCTTTCTGAAACAACTCTTTGCCTTGGGCTGACAGCATTTCTAGGCAGGCTGCAGGCTTGCCAAAGTATTATGACAGACTGAATATCCAAACTGCTTAGATTTTGTGTTGCTACTGTTCTTATTTTTATCAAGTAATTCTGTTTTAAAAGCTTTTTGTATGGAATATACACTCCAGAAAAGTCACAGGAGGCTCTTTGATATTCTGCAGTGCAGATTCTCTCATATTTAATACTTTGTCCCATTACTACAGGGATAGTGCATAGCATCAGAACTTGGCTTTAGCAAGTTTCACATAAAGGCAACGAGAATCTTCTTCAGCAGGTGTGACAGCAGGACAAAGCACAAGCTCTTCTTACATAGAGTGTGTGAGTGTGTGCAGGGAGTATAAAGAGAAATTAGTTTGAAATTAGATAAGCCATAACAGGAGAGGTTTAACTTTTTGGGAGCCTTGAGCTGACTATATCCTGTGCAGACCTGTTTCTTTTGTAATTTAAATGCATGATCATTCTATGGTGCAGATTACAATAAGATATAAAAGCCCTATAGAAACATTTAATTGTCTTTGTATCTTGAATAGCGGGTTGTTTTTCTACATGCTCAGTTCTTTTAGCTCCTAGAGAAGTCAGCAGTAAAAAACTTGTCCTTTTCAAATTAATCTTCACCGAAACCCTGATAAAGGTAGGTACTTATTTGCATCTCTGCCTTTCAATCTGGATCCAACTTCAAAGTTGGCCCAGCTCTGAGCTGGCGGTTAGACCAGATGACCTCGAGAGGTCTCTTTCAGCCTAAATTATTCAGGTTTCCTGGATAAATTTGGGTGTTTCTTCATGATCAGTTTTAAACCAGCCAATGTCAGAGAGAAAACAAAATATTTAATATGCTGAATTGCAAACCAATACAGAGGTTTAACAATGATACAAAAACATAAAACTGCACATTTCTGTTTACAGACAAGTATATGAAAGCAAAGTAGCTAAAACAAACTCCACTTTAACCATCTTTGCAAGTCCCCACACAAACTTCTAAAAAAATTAGAGTATTTAGATTATCAAGCAGGGATTTTGTAACTGTAACACAGTTAACTCCATGTTATTTTGTAGCACTGCCAATGCTAGTATAGACCGAAGTCAGAATTATTAAAGTATAATAAAATCCATTCAGAGAGGTAAAGTGTGAGAAATCTAAGTCATTTAAAGCCTTGCCTTAAAAGTCTGGACAGGGCTCACAGCAGCCTTCCAGCATCTGAAAGGGGCCTACGAGGATGATGGAGAGGGACATTTCATTAGGGACCCTATTGGTAGGACAAGCAGTAATGGGTTCCCTCCGAAACAGTGTAAGTTCGGTTAGATATAAGGACGAAGTTATTTACTGTGAGGGTGATGAGGCACTGGAATGGGTTGCCCAGAGAAGCTGTGGCTGCCCCATCCCTGGCGGTGTTCAGG
>JBAFWW010012997.1:0-38276 GCA_036873685.1 Agapornis canus
TGAAGCCTTGGGTGGCATGGTTTAGTGTGAGGTGTCCCTGCTTATGGCATGGGGGTTGGAACTGGATGATCTTCAGGTCCTTTGCAACCCTAACTGTTCTATGATTCTGTGATCACATTTGGCTGGTCAATGCAGGAAGGCATTAGATCTCAGTCCTCTGGTTTGGTTTGGTGATGCTAAATTCCCATTGTGCTACCAAAACTTGTGTCTGTTTTTTCAACAGCAGGAGGTCTGGAGAGGCTTTGCTGGAAGCTGACCTGCCCTTTCATGCAGAGCAAAGGGTACCTTGCTGGTTGATTGGCCACCAGATTCTATAGCTTATGGCCAGAACATCAGAAGCCTAATTCTAAAATAAGCTCTGAAGGGTCAACACAGCTGTTTTGAATTTAGGGAGACTTCCTGGTATCTGGGGTTTGACCCTTGGAATTGGGAAGTTTGAGAGACTGACCAAGCAGTTGGTTGAATCCATGCACCTTTGTGGTTTTTTGGGGTTTGTTTTTTTTTGGCATATTCTCAAACTTGGCCTAGATTATTAACTTTTTACAACTCTGATTTTTCTTCCTGAAAAGGCTGGTGTTAGGCTTGTTAATAAAATGCTTTGAAAATAGGCAGGGGGGTTTTGTGATTGAAATGGACAATTCTATATAGAAACTTTTGCAGAGTGGAGAGAAGTTTGGGTTTGGCTCCAGTGGATGCAGAGGGAAGACCTGATATAAGCCTGGGATCTGAACATGTGACTCAGGGTGACTTAATGTCCTGGAGAGTGAAAAGGAAACGCATTAAAAGCTGTTAGGTTCAGTTTTAACACATATTTAATACTCCTGCTTCCTTAGAGAGGATACTGCCCTTGAGAGCAAGCGGGGAAAGACAAGCACATGCTACTTTGGAACAGACCACTGTTTCCCCACCTGGATCAGCATGCTTGGGAGCAGGCAGAGTGTCTGTTCAGAGAGGTGGTTCAGCCCATCCTCCTTGAAATCAGGAGCTGGGCACAATCCAAAATAACCCTGGGAGATTTGCTACTGCTCTGAAGTGTCCCATGTGGGATGTTCTTATACCAACTAGGTGTGGAGCTATCCCTGGGGACTAGTGCTTCTTTTTCTTCCTAGGGTAAGGTCTGCCCTCCCTGCAGAGTTCCTTTCCAAACAGAACTGCTGATGGAAGGTCTCCTTTAAAATCAGGGAGTAAAAAAGATGTAGTTTCATTGATCTCATTTTGAGCAAGTAGTTCCTTTAAACAGCATTAAGTGGAGTTCACCATTTGCTGACAGTGCATCATTTGGAGCTGCTTCTCTTGCATTAGTTGAGCTGGATATATCTGGATATCTGTCCTTGCAGTTACAAACTAAGCTTGTTCTGCATGTCACCACCAGCTGTCAGTACGTGTGCTATTACCCCTGTGCTCTCTATCTCAAATAGAATGACTTAAAATTCATGCCATGACTTGCATTAGTAGTTTGGTATGGATTTGGAAATAGAAATATGCATGATGCTTAGCTCATATGTGGCAGTTTTTCTCTCATAAAATGTAATTTGTAATTGAAAGTATAAAAGTTAATTATAGCCGTTAGTATCTTTCTGAATTATGAAATACTCTGAAAGTGTTAGCACATGATCCAGGCAAGAAAATGCAGGACAAAGCTATATGCACTGTGCTATAAAATCACCCTATAAATTGTGCAAGGTTGTTTCAGTAAGACCTTGTAATATCTATACATTAAAAATGCCATTGAGACTGTATCTTTTGATAAACCTAGGTAATAAAGCTAGGAGAAGATACTGCTGGAAAGCTGTATATTCCTCCCTACAAATCATTTAATATTTCTCTGCTTTCCAATAATCCATAAGATTATTACAATCAGCATTTAAGCTGGTGTTAATTTTTATATTAATTAAAAATTATTTCTTTTGTTTATAGACCAAACCAGTGGATGAAGAGAAAAACGCAGACAAACAAGAATTTAACTTTGAAAAAGTAAGTCAGCAGGGCCCATCTAATCTCTCTACTTTAGTGTGCAAGTATATGTATTTGTATCCTTGGAGAAGCTATGGTGGGACTGATGGGAGGTGCTTCCAGAAAAACTTATGTCTTGTAGGTGAGGATTTCCTTATAGATAATTTTGGCTGCATGTCATGCCAAATGCTGGCCATTGTCAGCTGTTCTGTGTGAAAAGAGGCCTGTTACAACTTTGTGTCCTTTCGTTCTCATCTTTCTATGAGAGTTGAAGGGGATCATTGTATGTTAGATGTTAAAAGCTGTGCAAGTACCCATAATGTTTAGCAGAGCTCTTTCAGGCCATGGTGTTAATCTTAGATTTCTGATCTCATGTGAGAGTGGGCAAAAGTGTATTTGCATCTATTTGTGAAACAGCAGATGAGGTTTTTTTCCATTTGTCTTTTTAGTCTCATCTGTTCTTGTAGGAATATAACTAGCATTGTCCTTCTTAGTGATTTGTTTGCAGATCTGTGCAAGTTGTTTTATATGCCTGATCTCTGCTGAAGGACGTGCTGTGATCCAGTGAAATCTCTCGCTGGAGATTCTGTATGGAGCTCTCCACTGCTAAGAACAGCACGGATTTAACCACTGACTTTAAAAAGATAATGAATTCAACACTGGTTTTGCAAGGGTATTCTTGTACAGTGTCAGCTATATGTATGTGCATAGTCAAACCACTTCACCATCTGCCCATCTGCATTTGTCACTGGTTAAGTGCTCTGCAGGCAAGGAATGAAGATATTGTATAAATGTTGGGTGCTGTGGGTAGAGCATTTCATTGTTCTTTGTGCAGCACAATATAATTTATTTTTATGTGGAGGAGATCCATTCTGTGTTATTTTATGTGAAATGAGAATGGAAAATTGTCCTCCTGACAGTCCTCACCACCCAGAGATTAAATAGACAGTGGTTAACTGTTCTGCAGGACAGCTTTAAATTTAAATTCAGTTGTATTTTATAGCACATTGATTTCAGGTATTAGCCAGAGTTTCTTTGGGAGTATGATCTTGTTGTGGTCTGTCAAGAGTTATTTTACAACAACTTGGACAGATTATGAAGTGCTTGCAATTTTCTGTAATGTCTTAGGCTCGTCTGGAAGTGCACAAGTTTGGAATCACTGGCTACAAGAAGCAGGAACAACGCACATGGGAACAGGAGCGTGCTATCATGCTGGGAGCCAAGGTAATTGTCACTTGGTTTGTGCTGTCACCTGGCTGTTCCAAGTGCAGGAAAGCAGTAAAAGCACTGGAGAGGTTTGCCACTATTTGTTTGAAACAGAAGATCCCCTGCCTGCCCTTCTTCCACTCCATCCTTACTTTTGTATTTTCTATTCTGTTTTGTCTAATTTATGTAGATGATTGGAAAATGAGTGTGGTTGTGTTATTAGAGATGTTGTATAGACGAAATATGACTGATGGGGCAGAAACCAACACTGATTTTTGGAGGGAAAGGGCTGCTCTTTAAAGCTTCACTCTTCTCTTGAATTAAAGACAGGAGAACTTTCCAATTTTATTTATCATCAGTGGTGTAAAAGATAAAATAAAATTGTAGGGGTTTTTTGGGTTGGCATGTGTGGGTTTTCTTTCTAGTTCAGTGTGTTATGTGGAAGCCTTGTAGGACTGATAGAAAGCATAAACATCCCTCTTTACTGTCTCAAAGTAAAAACCTTGCATCCCTTAGTCCCTTCTTCCCACTCAAAAGGAAATAAACCATTTCTAATGTTCTACCACCACCATGTGAAGAATATTGTCCATGCAAGTGTGTGAATACTCACTGAACCTATTTGAAAATTTCATCAGTGGCATCCCTCCTGCTCTTTATTGCAGCCCCCCAAAAAGGAACTTTGGAACTACAAGACTTACCGAAAGAAAATGAAAGAGGAAAAACCAGCAAAGGATGACGATAAGGAAAAGGTTTGTGTTACATTTTCTGTGTAAAAAGGCAGCATGTAAGAGCTAGTCCAAGACCCTGACAGATAATGCCTCAGGCGCAGGAGGAGTGCCGGAGTTTGACACTGGCTGCTCCCCATGGAGTGGGTTCCTGGCTCCAGCAAGACTAATCTCATTAGTAAAAGCTGACTGTGTGGGCTGTGCAGGCCATGGAGTTAGGCTTGTGTTGTGGTGGGTTTCACTGCTTAATCCTTTGAGGCTGATAGACTGATGACACAAAATCAGTTGTTGATTTGTTGCTTGTATTTTTCTTGCCTCTTAAGAGGGAATAAGTGGCCTTCAATGAAAATTTGTTGCACGTTGTCTGATCACAGAGAGACAGACCTTCAGCTGCTTTTATGTCAGCACAATTCCATCTAGGATCTTGCTCATTGTTTAAAGCAAGGGTGAGGTTTCTGTTGCATTTGTCCTCTAATATGGCCCATCTGGCTCTGAGCCTACTCCCTGCCTCTCCATGGAGCCTTCTCATGTAGGTGGGAGCAGAATGTGGGGTGGGTAATTGCTCGATCAGCTTGTTCCATGCCACCTAGGGGACATGCTTCTCCTCTGTCATGTGGCTCAGAGTGCATCCAGTTCATGACCAGACATGGTTGAACCCTATTATTTGACAGGTATGCTCAGTGAGGTGACAAGACACACCTGCCAGGGAGCAAGTCCGTCTTTTGACCCAACGATCTGTCACATGCTCAAGAAGCAAGTCTCTTTCCTCACATAGCAAGGGCAGCATGTTAGTCATGAGAGGGCTGTACTTTCCATAAGGTGACAGGAAGGCCTCTGGGTGCTCTTAGCAGTGTCTTTGTAACATCTTGCGTCACTTGGCCTGTCAGAAGGTCTCCCAACCTGCTTTAAATGTCTGCTGCTCCATGATGCAAAGGCTACCAACTGTGTGTTTTCTATGCAGGTGGTTGTTTAGCCAATATGCTCTGTTCCCTTTCCATTAAAATACGTATCTTTAAAAGCAGGAACATAAAGGTGATTCTCTTAAGAAGAAGAAGAAAGAACAGAAGGAGAGGTGAGCCATTTCTAACATGGTTAAAAAGAACTTGCTTTTATATAGCCTCCCAGTGTATTTTCCTAATGTAACTGTGCACAGTCTTGTACCAGAAGTCATATGGAGATCACAGTGGAAGGAACTTCTCCAACTGCAGAAGGACTCAGTCCCAAAATGGTGATGTTGCTCTGTGTCTTCACAGTTTCACAGGTTTTAGTTATGCAGATTAACTGAAAATACATCAGTTCTGTGCCAACATGTCTAAGACTGCAGCCAGAGGTGAGATGGATGGAAATCCTTAAGTGTAGACCCAGGTTATACCACTTATGCAGAGCATTCACCCTGAGAATTAATTTATGCAAAACAAGCTGCAGTATACAGAGGCTTGAAAGGTGAAGTGACATTCTTAATTGTAGTGTAGCAGGTTCACTGAAATGCACACTTCTTGCCCTTTCCAAAAGTCTTTGTGTTTGCAAACTCTTGAAAATCTAATCACTTGGTAATGTGCTGCAAATTTATAATGTCTACGCAGGCAGTAAATGTTCTGGGGTCATTACTTGCTATGATGTGATATTCCATAATACCAAACACTGATTGCTTGAATATTTTTCACCATACTAAGAGTTTTCATGAGTTTCTGTTGTTCCTCTTACTACTTTTTTGCTGTTGTTGTTCTACTATTTCAGGAAGGCCAAAAGGAAGAAATCAGTGCCTAGTATTTGGCCTGCAGGACAAGTCGGAAAATTCAGAGATGGGACCTTGATTCTGCAAAGCCGTGATATAAAGAAGATTAAATCATCTAAAGTTATCAAATGAACTTACAATACAGAGTAAAATGGACAATATGCATAAGAGAGAATTCACATTGCTACCAACACAGACTTATTAAGCCTCTCACCTTCCCACTATTTTTTACCTTATTTGTTGTTGCAGGGTTTTCTATATTCTATTCTGCCCTGGGAAGAATATGGGAATGTACCATTTTATAAATAAAAATAAGACTTTTTATTAAGAATGTAACACAGACTATTTTCATTAGTCAATACATGCTAAAGAAAGCATTTCACTTTCTAGAATCACTCTATTGACTAAGTAAAATACTTATCTAATCCATTAATTAATGGATTGAAATATATAGCCCTTTGCTTTCATCTGGAAAAAGTATGGAAAAATCAATACCTTACTTGCTCTGAACCTGAAGTGGGTACTGTCAAGCATTTATCAGGCATATTTCTATGTCTGTATCTTTATAGATTGTTAGTGGATGGTGGAAGTGCTCAACATTCTTCTTGTCCAGAAAAACCTCTTACAGTTCCCAAATTTTCTGCTTTCAAATGAAAATGAGATTTTTATCTGAAGTTTTGTCCCAGGTACAGTTCCAGACTCAACTTGTATATCTCTGCAGAGACCTCTAAATAGGCACTGTTTCAAATGGTGGTGTGGTGGCTTGGTTGGTTTGGTTTTGAAAACAAGATCATGCAAGACTGAACCGAATGAGGCGTAGACACTCAATGGTTTCTGGTTGTTCATGCTTAGCTCATAGAGTCATAGGACAGCTAGGGTAGGAAAGGACCTTAAGATCACCAAGTTCCAACCCCTCTGCCATGGGCAGGGACACCTCACACTAAACCAGGTCACCCAAGGGTCTGTCCAACCTGGCCTTCAACACCACCAGGGATGGAACGTTCACATGTTTTTTTAATCAGTGTTCCCATGCCTCATAAGGCTGTTCTATGAAATCTTTGTCAAAACTGAAGTTTGGATTTTGGAGGTGGTATTTCTGAAAGAACTCTTTTGTCCTCAGTAGCTATTTTTTATTTCTTTGTTTTCAAGGCCGTGTTTCCTTTAGAAATGGCAGTAGCTAGCAGCCTTCCAAAATGTCCTCTTAACTACCCTCATAGTAAAGACTTTCTTTCTGGTAATGTAAATCTACTCTCTTCCAGTTTAATGCCATAATCCCTTGCTCTGTCACTCCATGCCATTGTGAAAAGTCCCTCTCCAGATTTCTTGTACACCCCCGCTAGGTACTGTAAGGCTGCTGCAAGGTCTCCTCTGAGCCTTCTCCAAGCTGAACAAACCCAACTCTCAGCCTGTCTTCATAGGAGAGGTGCTCCAGGACTCTGAAGCAGGTGTATACAAGAAGGAAGATAGCTGTTACTGGAGAAACACCTTCTAGGTACATTGGTGAAATTTGGTGTACCCTGCAGTCTGGGGAAGCAAGGCATGCTTCCTGACTGCCGCCTGAGAGCCTGAGTAAGATGGACTCTAACCCTGCATGGGCAGTAAGGTATGTGCTAGCTTGCAGTGAGGAGAACAGCAGCATGGTCCTCTCCCCCAACAGCAGTATTGGAGGCTGCCCCCTTTACAGGATAGGGATGTATTCTGGGGCAGGGAGAGCCACACCACAGAAAGGGATGTTGTACACTCCTTCCTGCACAACTTCTATCTTACTTTCAGGTCCTGAGAAGTGCCTTGCCAGCATGGAGAGGATTAAGAGGAGGGAGACAGCTCAGGTTGAATAACAGCTGGGTAAAAAATGGAAGGGAGTGTTTCTGGAGCTGTATGGGAAGAGGGCTGTGCAGAGTTTGGTTGCTAAATACTGTTGCCACGTTTCATAATTGCATAATTTTATTTATTACTGGTTGCAGATTCAAACCGGAATTAACAATCCTATCCAGTTACTGGTTTAGAGAAATACTAAATCATAATTGCGTGCTAAGGTATAATCACTAAGCAGAATCAAGTACAATCAAGACCTGTTGAGGCAACAGATGGGCTTTGGATGTTGTGGGACAACCTGTATGTTTTTTAATTCCTGGTTAATCCTTGAGCTTGTGTTTTCCCTGCTCGCTTCTAGATAAGGTGTTGTTCAGCTGGCTTTGGACATAACATGCTGTGGGAGTTTATGTCCTCAGTCAGCTTTGGTAATTTTAAGGGCTCCCTTTCCACCTCCACCACTCCCAGAAGCTATTTAGGTGTGAAACATGGTCAGAATGAAGTGTCCCATTTTTGCAGTCTCAAGCTTTAAACCTGTGTTAAAGAACAGTTGAAAAAAATTCAGTCCTTATAATAAAAGGTTGAAAATTGCAATGGGGAGCTGACAGTGGGACATGGAAGCTTGGGGGAAATAAAAGCTTATTCAAATTCTGTATTTTCTCATTTAACATACAAAAGGTTTCTCTTACAGGGTGATAGGTTGGGGGGTTTTATATCAAATCCCCAGAGTGCTCAGGTGAACTTGGTACCAGGAGACCTATTTTGTTACTAGATGGATTAACAAAAATAAGGACAATAGACATTTGGCAACAAACTGCTGAGAACCTGTTGTGCACCTGCTCTTTCTTTGGACTGGTGTGTGTTATTTATTAACAAGGTATGAAATGCATGTTCAGGCAGCAAGCTGTCTTGCTTTTGGAGCATGTACTGATAGATTAAAGCCAGTGTTGACTAACTGATTATGGGTGAGGGAGAGCAGGGACCATCTTATTTTGCCCTCTATCTGCAGCTGAATAGAGGAATGGGGGATAAAGGAAGAATGTCTGGTGTCTTTCATATGCCTTTTCCTGTGACAGCTTTATTCCTTTTTCCCCCATATGCTAAAATCATTCTGATTATCTTTCCTCACAGTCAAACCTTTTGCCATGAAGGAGTTGACACCAAGTTGCTGTCTTGTAAGAAGACATTAAAAAGAAGGCCATGACGGATGGTGTCTCCACATTCTTGTCTGTACTTACTCCAGATTGTTTTGGCCAGGTTTCTGTTTCTTACCTGGTGCTGCTGTTAGTGTGTTGGCATGTTTTATTCTGCTTTATTAACAGACACTTATGAAGGTTGCAAAGCTCTGATGAATGCCTTTTGCAGAGGCCAGTGTGCTGCCTCTAGCATTGCTCAGTACCTCACAAGGCATCTGCTTGATAGAGGTGTGCAGTGCCAAGATATGTCATGTTAAATTATCTCACAAAGTTCTATCTTTCCTACCCTGGCAAGCTTTCTGTCCAGTGTGACTTCTACATTCATCTGAGGGCCTTTCCAATTAGTCACAGTTATTTACAGTCTCTGCTTACTCCAGTGTCAGAAATTTCTGGAGACTGGGAAATCACCTGAAGTACCCAAGATGGGTTGGAGCTAAGTAACACATCCCCAGGTACACTATAACCAACATGAGCCAGAGTTAATGGAGTAGTCCTGAGGAAGAGAGGTGTTCCATATATCTGAAGCTGAGGCATGGATGGTTGCTCAGGAGGAGGACTCTTGGCTTTCTCCAGGTACTGGGTTATTTTTGACTGTGGTAACAAAGCAGGTATTGACAAGAGTTATGCACGCATCCTACAGAACTGCCTCATCTACATTACAACAGAATATTCTTTTATAGTAATTTTGTAATAACAAAGAAGGTATCGATGCTGAATTTGTTGGCAATGCTATAAGAATTTATTTAGAAACTGTAAACCAGCATAAACTCATAGGTCAGGTTTTCCAAAAGGGAATAATAATAATAACAATAACAGTACACAAAGTTCCAGTTGGACCAAAAGACAAAGAGCAGTTTGTTTCTAATTGAAAAAATACAAATGTTTGCTGCAGGTACAAAATTAGAAAAAGTTTGTATTCTCCTCTTGGTCTGGTGACAGACACATACAGCAGAGATGTATATTTCACCAGCTCCAAATTCACATAAGCAATGGGAAATGACGACAGAGAAAGAAATGTCACGGTTAAAACATAGGAACAACTTCTCATCTTTCATTTAACCAGAAGTAAACACCGTTATCGTAGTCCTTTGCACATTTTTGGTTGCCAACATTTAAATTAGTGTTATTCATGCTTCATGTAACAACCAGAAATAACAGCAGGTTCACCTCATGCATTTATTTTTAATATTCATCACATAATTCTTCTCACCATGCTACCTAGAAAAGTTAGTGTTTTTATTGACAACATTTAAGGGAGTTGAAGGATGAAGGAATGCAATCAGCATCCAGGAATATTTTGGTCTACTCTTTCACAGGAAAGTGTCAGAAATCTCCAATTAACATTAAAAATAATTCCATAATGAATTCTGCTTGGATCTGTCTGCAATAACAAATGTAACAAAAAGGTCACTTTTAACAGAAGGGGAAAATGCTGCTGAGTGCCTCTGTCAGTAAAACACACACCTATCCCCTCTATTGTGCAAAGATGCGGAAGCCCCACACATCTAGTTTCTGTGGCTTGCATACGGGCTTCTGCATGTAAGAAGATCAAGTGTGTCTTAAGTTATGATGGGTTTGTGCTTCAGGCTGTCACTCCAGCCAGCTGTGTGAGTGCAGGAGTGCAGTGTTCAGTAGTGCTGGGCAGAGGAACCACCAGAAATGTTGTCAGTAAAAAACAGAAGCAGCTCACTTTTTCATTAAAACAAAACAAAAGAAAGACTCTCCATCTTTGCTTGGTAATTCTCAGTGACAAGTGCCCTTTACACCTGCAGTGCGGTTGACTTGTTACCATAACCTGTTGGACTTGAAACTGTAATCTCCCTTCCAAAGCTGATCTAGCCAAGATGCTTGGGGTTTTCATATTATCTTGCCTGATTCAAAGTTGAATCCCTGACTTTGCTACTTAAGCAGAATGCTGCAAAGCTGGTCTAATTAGGTCTAATGACTCTCTTTCCTTACCTTTCTGTTTGTGAGCAAAGGATGTACTAGATGGCACCAGAAAGCTACCAGATTGTTGGTACTTTGCATCCCTTCTCACAGGAGTAATTGGAATTGTGGTCCAGAATGCACCACCTCTTGTTGGCAGTTGCAATCACTGTTTTTCATGTGATAGTAGTGGCAGCTTAGCCTTGATCTCATCCCTCTCTTACCTCATTTAACAAATACTATTATGTAAGAAAGAAACAAAAAGCTGCATCTCACATTTCTCCTTGCTCTAGAACAACTCAGAAACCAGAGTATCTGGTGCTCTCCGGCATCTTTACTAACTAGACTTGGGGGGAAGGAGGGCACAGGGAAAGAAAATATATATGTAAAGCACAGCACTGTGACAGAACTCTATCACCAGCCAAGAACAAACTACGGCAATACACTATCATACCATTATTTACACATGATGGAACATTATGCATATAATAAATTACATTTAATACTTTTCCTCTTAAACTGATCTACACAAGCTTACATTTTTTGGGGGGGTTGGGTTTTTTTTTTTAATCCTATATATTTTCCCTTACATATCTTAACTGAATAGGCAAGTATAAGAGGTGAAAATGCTGTTTGCCTACCGTTTCTGTGTTTTCAGAAGCCAAATTGCTTTCCAAATTTATGATACATCACAGTGTGGTACTCTCCTCACTGACATCTGTTTTACAGAGCATACCTTTCCACAGCAGTAGTAAGGGATTGTCAGCTAGGCTTGTGCTCATATTTACATCAAGTCTTGGTAAGAGATCATCTTGTGAGCTCTTTCTGAGTTGACGAGGAAAAAGAAGGGAGCAGAAGTAGTGTAGGATTGCATACCTTGGGAAATGTGACAGTGCTCCTGTGGCACACATCTTCTGATTGTTCACACTAAAATTAGCAGAGAAGTTGGCAGCAGAAAGAGCCAGGAAGACGGTTCACAAAAGCTAATCCCCAGTTGGGGATTGGGGAGTTGATAAAAACCTAGAGTCCCTTGTTGCCTTGCCGGACAGAAAGTTTGCCTGCAGTATTTATTTAGCAGCTCTGCAGAGGTTCCAGATTGGTGTATGCAAAAGTCAAATGTTATGCTTATTAGAAAAGGACTCTTTTGTTTGTGGTTTGGGTTTTTTGTTTTTAAACATTAAGTCAGTTTACAGCTACCTTATGTGGGCTTTGTACCATAGTTGATGGAATCATTGCAGTGCAAAAAGCTCTGCTCTCTGGCTTCTCAGTAACAGCCTGGCCTTTAGGAGCAGAAGTCCCATGAAAGGCAGCTCTGTGCAGGACAAGGTGACAGAAGATCTTGAAGTCCCAAAGAGCTGCACAGACACCCCAAGGAATCAAAAGCAAACAAGAGCATCCAAAGTGCTCCCCCTGGGGATCTATGCCACTCTTCAGGCCCCTGGGTTCACTCAGGACAATCAGCAGCACAGTTTCTGCAAGGACCATAATGTGAAAGGCTGAGTCCCTCCTAAAGAAGGGATTTGGAGGAAACAAAAACTGGCACAAGAGATGCTGTAGATGAAGAGCGTGCAAACTGCTGGGTTTGTAAGGAGAGACACCTCTGGGAAGTTACCTGCAGAGAAGCAAACTACCTCCAACCTGAGCACAGGTGGGAGTGCCCCAGTTCTTCCACTAGATGCTGTTCCGCAAAGGGAAAATTCTGCTCTGCTTACATTCAGATGGCCAACACCATCTGGATGCTCTGCATAAATATTTTTGTGTGGAGTCATTAATTTCCTAGCATAATTCTAACTACTTGAACATTACTTCTGTTAATCAAACTGTCAAAATGTATCCAGCTGAAGTCATGAGACTACATGTTATTGGGGTAATTAATTTGTTGCTATGAGCCGTGTCAAACCCAAGTCCTTGAATGTGCACACAACTAACACATACAACCACTTTGTTTAGTTTTTGACTTGGGCTAAATTATTCTTACTAATGCAGGTTACCTACTTCTAAATGTACTCCTTTTATTTTAAGTGCAAGAATACTCATGGTAGCTAGTCTGCACCCTACTTTTATGAACACGTACAGGATAACAAACAAGCTTCTCCACAGCTCTGAAACATGTCTCTACCTACTGTCCATACTTCCACTGGGAATTAGTAACCTGTATCACTCACTGTGTTCTCCCCAAGGTATAACATACCAGGAACCGACACCAAAGCAACTATGAAAACCAAAACCAAGTACTGCAAATATTTCTAAAACCCATTCAGAATTAATTTTAAACATCTGGCAACAGTTGAGCATTGGAAAGATTCATTTGAGTTTCCTTCACAGAAGTTGGCAGTAAAAACACAGGTTCAGTCCCAAACCACACAGTGCCTTTTTGTTTCTAATACCAGTGAAAGTGGAGTGCCTTTTGCATTAAAACTATCATGGGATGTTTCCCAATATAAAAATCTATGTGCAAGTTATGTACAGTATTCCCATACACCGTTCTGACTGACGATACTCAAAGCCAATGCTATGATTACAACTTTTATATTCATAGAAGAGCACACTCAAGAGGCAATTCAGGGTCTGGTAGCATTCTAGCTGAGGTAGGTTAAAACAGACCCACTAATCAGAAAATCCTGCACAAGTTCATATGGTACTAAACAAAACCAAACATCATAACACAGTCAATCTCTGCTGTTCTTCAAGAAACCAAGATGAGCACAGCACAGTTATTCCAATGTCCACAACTTTACTAATACAATCTGTTCCAGACTTTGAAGAAAGTACCATTGCTTTCCCACTTAAAAGCTTATGTTATTTTTTCCCATCATTGGTTATATTTCCTATTTCAGTCTTGACATCACTGAAGGTACACTGCTTTCTGCAGGTGAGGTGGGCTACAGGATGCTTGGTTAGCTACATGCAGCACAATGGCAGACTGCTTTTTGCCTGTGTAATAGACTGGGACTGTTTCACTCTGGGCTGCTTCCCTCCTCCTTCACTTTACACATGTTAGCTGGGTTTAGAGGAATCACAGATCAGTGTGTTATCTGACAACAGCACACAGGTAACAGTGCCATGGCTGGGGGAAGTGTTCCCATCGGTCAGTCTCCAGTTTTCATGGGCAGCACCTAAAACGGCTGCTTGTTTTCATGGAAATTCCAGACACAGGCAAGTCTTGCAAAAGATTTACGTCCCAGTGCAGAAAAATTCTTAGGGACACATTTCACAACAATGCTGTGAATCTGTCTCACTCAAGTGCTTCGTTAAGCAAGATATTAATTAGCTCACACTAATCTAATAGAAAATTAAGGCTTGTGATCTCAAAGCTACATTGAAACTACAGTTGCCCAGAGCTTATCAAGGCTGGAAAGTAGCATTTCTCTACACAGGACACCTTGCACATGCCATAATAAAGTACATCTCTTATCAATTCAATTGAAAGTCCCTGCAATGTTTTTTGGGAGTTGTGCTTATAACCACAATGAGATAGTCTGTATGTGATAGTCTCCACTATCACACCTAAATATCAAACACCAAATATATCAAGTATATTTTTCTTTCTACTTTGTGTGTCCGAATTCTGCATGTATTGTGGTGTTAGCTAAAATGAGCACTATTACATGGCAGTGTTTGGAAACCAAGCTTATTCTTGTTGAAGATAATGAGATAAGTTCTGCCACTGAATCATAGGGGGATGTTATCCCATGGCTAACTGCAGTCTAGAGCCAGAAGGAATAGTTGATGGTCATCTGAGTCCCTGAATGTAATGGACAACCAGGAATTCTTGAGCACACAACCTCCACTTCATCTGTCAAAACATATTCTTTCTTGATTTAAGGACTTCAGGTGGCAAGGGAATCCAATTCACCAACTGGCAAATTGCTCCAACAGCCATCGACCCTCAGGTTAGTCTTACACATTTTTTTCCAGCATCCCTACTATCTTCTAAGCAGAAATACAGCCATAAGAGAGAAAGTACACCTATTTAACCTTTTGCTTTATAATGTACATGTGTGTGCAATGCAGTGTAGATATGTTCAGGTACCCATCTGCAATTGAGTGCCAGTTCAGTGGGTATGTTTGCTATGGCTGTTAAATTAAAAATGGAGTGGGGTAGCTGTAACCAGTGGGTTATACAGTGAGCAACATGCTGTACAGTCTTTTAAGTCAGGGAAGAGAATGTTTTTTTACTGACTTACTAAAAAGTGCCAAATCACACTGAGAAAGCTTACAGAATCCAGGTCAAGGTCAGGCAGGGATTTCATTAGTTGTTGGGCAACTTGGGCTGTTTCACACACTGTGGTACCTCCAGTCCCGTGTGCAAGGTCACCTGAACAAAGAAGAAACAACATGTACATTCAAAACTGGGACATCCTCAGCAGAAAGCATTTGTGAAGGCCAGGAGCAAGCAAATGACAGGGGAAGGGCTGTGGGATTTCAGGTCCAGGTTTAAATCATAATTAATGGGGATAATACTGAGCTCCTGAAATAAACAAGTCTCCTTCCCCCTTCCCTTCTTAACACCTTGGGAGATAGAAGCCAGGTATCCATATCTCTTCCAAAATCCAGACACCATTTGTAGGTCTCCAGCAGTGCTGCTTGCAGGCCACAAGGTGGATGGATTCTTTGAGTGAGGGAGCTATGAACACTTCAGGACAGGGATCACACAGTGGAGCCCATGTGCTAGATATAAGGAAAACCTTTTACCATTGCTGTCTTGGTAGGACAGAGCCCAGGACATTTGAGTACTCCTTCTATAACCTGATGTCTCTACATGATCAGAGTTCCCACACAGACATAACCAGAGCACCATTCAAAGATAAATACAAGCTTAGTTTCAGAGCTCCCCCTGCCCCTTTGTTGGCCACTCTCAGCCTTAACAGTTGTGGTAAGACATGAAATCCAGGCACTTAAAGGACATAGGTAGCTAAAACTGAAGGTAGGTTGTGAGTAAAAAAATCTTTGTTGAATATAGCAGTGAGGTGCCCCAAGAAGTGCCCACATCTTCCACATCGGTGCATCAAACACAATAAAGCTATGGCAACCTCTTGAAAGTTTTGGATGCCACCAGTAATGAACGCTAAATACTCAAGTATTAACAAGGCCACATGAGGTTTCTGTTTTCAGTTTGGGTGTTTAAAATGATGAGTGTTCCACCCTGGCTGTATTGGTCCTGCCAGACCTAAGCTGACCTCAGGCTTCAGGGTGTTTCCATAGGTTCTCCCTTACACTACATCCTATTTCTAGCCATTTGCAGTGGTCTTCAAGTAAAAATGCATCTTATTTAAAGAGGGCTATTCCAGAAGGAGATCCTCTCAAGAACAGAGACTGATCTCCAAAATTCAGAATGAGCAGGAATGATGTGCTGAGTCCTCTCTGTTGCACTAACATTCTGACCCATCTTGTCTTTGCTCTCATCACCACTGTGCTGCTCCCATTTCTGCCTCTTGACAATGTTAATGATCTCCGAATATAAGATCTAAGAGGAATGAGGGTACTTATGGCTTTTATCCAAACTGGCAGAGGAAGCCTTAGTACTACTGCTTTCCAAGCAGAGCACTGCAGCAAAGCGTAGGGATTAATGCACGCAGGTACTTTGACTTGTTTTTTCACAGCACCACTCCTCAGAGCTGCGAGGCAAGGCAGAAAGTCAAATGCAGTTTTCCAAAATGCATGAGTAGCCTGGGTGTTGGTCTGAGAAAGGAAGAGCCCCTACTCATATTGACTGCCTACAGAGGATGTGATCAGCCCCAGCAGCAATGGCTGGTAGCACATATTCTCCTTTAGGTGAGAAGGGTAAGTGGGACTGAATCGCAGAAGACTTACCTGGACGTTTCGATTGAGGCTCAGCGCAGGCATGAAGACACCTTCAATGTTTTCAAATGCTGGAGGCCCTTGCTGCTGCCCATTTATGTAAAAGGTCAGGTTGTGCTTGTTCAGATCCAGGAGAACACCAACAGTGGCACCTTTAGAAACTCCTCCTTCAGTCCTAAGGTAAAAGGGGACCACACTGTTAGTGAAGGCAGAGAGTTACACTGCTGCAGCTCTCTCTCTAGGATGAAGCAGTCTTACTAAGGAAAGGGAGAGTGGAGCAGTAGGACTAAATTGTTGTCCCCCAGCACTTGGCAATGACTGATCCAAACCTTCATCTGAAACATGTGCCGTATTCATAGGAGCTTAATGGGAGGATTCTAAAGAGAAATTAGGTTCACCTCTCCTCCAGCTGCAACCTATAAGCTGAAAATGAGGTCTAGAGCTAACAGGTTCCCACATCTGATAAGAGATGGGGAGATGAGCAGGTCAGTTCTAGACATGTGGAACAGGAGTCCTGGAGATACGGCTTCTCAGAGCATCCCTGCTATAGTGAGTGATGCACAGCAGAGAATGAAAACACAGAAAGCTGGTTTCCTAGGTGTTAATTTCTAATCATTATTCCTGATAACAGCGACAGTTCAAGTACTCACCTCAGCATTTCCTAAGAGGACTCAGCTTTGCAGAGATCAAAACATACAGTGGTTTTAGGGAGAAAGGGAATGTGGGGCTGGTTAAGGATAAGCATAGCTCTCTGAGAAGTTGCTCAGCTATAGGCCTGGGAGCTGCTTCAAGTGTGCAAGCATGGTTATTAATACCAGAGATAATTGGTTGTGTCAGGAGCAACTGCTGAGAGACACCATACTATCAGGGCTTGCCAGGACAGACTCAGCCGGCCATTACACGCTTGAGTGACTTGATATTAATGCACTTTGATTTGGGGGTTAGTCAAACCCAGTATTACTTTAGGGAGTGCTGAGCAAAAATAAATCTACTAGATATGCAGATTGGCCACAGGCACTGCTGCTCTGCTAATATCATGGGGGCTTTGAGATGGATTGACAGCCTGACACAGTTTGTTCAGGGTAAATCATATCTCAAATAATTTGCAGCAGAAAAGGAAGCAGCTGTCTTCTGTCCTCCCATCAGGCACAAACATTCGTGAGAGCAATGCAATTTTAACGTAACATTTATCATAATAGGTAGGCAAAACATAAAGAAACCCAAACAACAACAAAAAAACCAAACCAACCATGAAAGCCAAGCAAACAAAACCCCCAAACAAAACAAACAAAAAATCCCAGCAAAAACAACCCAACCAAACGGAAAAACGAGCGGGGAGATCAAAATAGGATTAGAAAGAACACAGCGCAGGGTAGGAAATTCTCGTCTAGTCCACTAGGTGTCACAGACTGGTTTCCTTTGGACTGAATGTGGCACATGGCATTTCCTCGGAAGATAAAGGGAGTTTTGTCTGTGACATAATAGTATAGCATACTGTTATACTGTTCTGACTTCCCCATTTAAATCTCTTCAAACAATAATAGTATAGCTGAGAATCACGAACCATCTCTGAGATGTATTAGATTTCAAGCTTTACTGTTCTCAGGTTCTCTTTATTTGCTTTGTGATCCTATATGTATTAATAGGTTTCTCTTCCAGCTCTTCTCCAAAACCATAATGTAAATTATTTTCCAGCAATAGTTAAGGTGCTTACCTGCCTCAGTATCTCAGTTTCTAGACTGTTTTTGTTAAAAGCACCCCATCATAAAACTCATGATGAGGTTGTGGGAAGCAACAGTACTATGATCTAAAGCTATTTACGCAGAGATTTGTTTTTCTCTGTTTAGGAACAGCTTTGATTGTAGGGCACCATGTGTTATATCCTGCAGTGTTTTAAAATAGATTTTATGACATCCTTTTAAGTGGCATCATTGATTCTCTTAGGGAAACAGGAACAGCAACTTTGCCTTTTTGAGATTATTATGCTCTTTCCTATATGATAAACTAATTTGCTTCTTGTGGGCTAATTAGCTGTGTGCTGCACAGTGACATTGAATGACTCCTCTGCAGCCCCTGGGGACAGCCCACGGCACAGGAGATGGATGCTGCCTGCAAAGCCCAGGTGAAGCGAGGTCAGGACCCAGCTGCAAGAGTCACAGGGCATTGGGGTCAGAGCAGAGGGATGGGGACCCTCTCCCTTCCTTGCTGCCACAAGTCTTGCAGCCCTTCAGCAGGGAGATTGCCTGTTACTTGGCTGCCACCTCCCATAGTGAGCAACCAGCTCTGTCAGGATGAAGCCAGGGCACAGGCAACCAGGGGCACTTTGCCATGCTGCTGCCAAAGAGGCTGGGGTTCTTCTGAGGCTGAACAGCTGCTCTTCCCAAGCATCCCATGGTTTCCTCGGGAACAGCACTTTGAGGAAACCAGTGATTTTTGGACTACAGTCACAGTCACTTCAATTATAACATTTTTGTGTGATGAAAACCTGGCCTCGGTAACTCTGAAGTCAGTGAAGAGAGTCTCCTGATAGCAGGGTGCTTTAAGACTACACTCCAAGTTCTCCAGATTTCTCCTTCCCACTGTCTTTCAGTATAAAACATTTCAGTGTGAGTGGAAATTTCATTTCCATCTCTTTCTTTAAATAACCATGTAGTGGCTAGAGTATCGCCTACAGCATCAGGTACTCTTGCTCTTGGCAGCTTTGCCAAGGAAGGGATCTACTGCAATGAATGCCAGTGCCTCTTAGCAACAGGCATATAACATCTCTGGTGTGAACTGATTACTTCATAGAATCACAGAATTATTTGGATTGAAGGTACCTTTCACAGTCACCTAGTCCAACTCCCCATCAATGAACAGGGACATCTTGAAGTAGATCAGGTTGCTCAGAGCCTCATCCACCACCTCTCTGGGCAATCTGTTCCCTAGTGTTTCCCCACCCTCACTATGAAAAATGTCTTCCTTATATCTAGTCAAAATGTACCCTGTTTTAGTTTAAAAACATCACCCCTTGTCCTGTTGCAACAAACCCTTGTAGAAAGCTTGTCACCAGCTTTCTTATAAGCTCCCTTTGAGTACTGTAAGGCTGCAATAAGGTCTCCCCAGAGCCTTCTCTTCTCCAGACTGGAGAACCCCAAATCTCTCAGTCTTTCTTCACAGGAAAGATGTTCTACCCCTTTGATCATTTTCATGGCCCTTCTCTGTATTTGCTCCAACAGCTCCATGTCCTTCGTGTGTTGGGGGCCCCAGAGCTGAATGTAGTACTCCACGTAGGTTCTCACCAGAGTAGAGGGGCAGAATCACCTTCCTTGACCTGATGGTCACACTCCTTTTGATGCAGCCCAGGATACAGTTGGCATTCTGGGCTGCAAGTGCACAAGGCTGGCTTATGTCCACCATCCATTCATCAGTACTCCCAAATTATTCTTGGCAGGGCTGCTCTCAATCCTTTCATTCCCCAGCCTGTATTGATATCAGGAGTTGCCCTGACCCAAGTGCAGGACTCTACACTTGGCCTTGTTGAACCTCAAGTGGTTCAAGTAGACCCACTTCTAAAGCTTGACTGGGTCTCTCTGGATGGCATCCCATCCTTCAGGCATGTCAACCACACCATTCAGCTTGGTGTCAGCAGCAAACTTGCTGAGAGTGCACTCAATCCCAGTGTCTATACCACTGATGAAGATGTTAAACAGTACTGGTCCCAGTACAGACCCCTGAGGGACACCATTTGTCACTGATCTCCATCTGGACATGGAGCTGTTGACTGCTACCCTGTGAATGTGAGCATCCAGCCAATTCTTCATTCGTTCAACAGTCCATCCATCAAATCCATATGTTGCCAACTGAGAGAGAAGGATGTTGTGAGGGACTGTGTCAAAGGCCTTACAGAAGTCCAGATACATAGGCAACATCCATAGCTCTTCTCTTGTCCACTAATACAGTCAGTCCAATATAGAAGGCCTGACATTGGTCAGGCAAGACTTGCCCTCCTTGAAGCCATGCTGGCTGTCTCAAGTCATGTCCCTGTCCTCTGTGTGCCTTAGCATAGCTTCTGTGAGGATCTGTTCCATGATCTTATAAGGCACAGATTTCCAGGAACAATGAGGCTGAAAGGTACCTCACAAAACTATATCCCTGATCTAAACTGTTTTTTTAAATGCTTTGCTCAACCTGTTCTCAAAGGTTTTTAATAGCATTAGATTCTTCTGTTCCTGCGTATTCTTCCAGTATTACAGAAGTCATGCTAGTTTTTAAGGATGTAGGCAGGTCCAATTTTGTATGCTGTGAGTGAAAGGAAAAGGAAAGTACCCTGAAACGACAAGTCCCATGAACAGGCCTTTCAGGCTCCACCTCATCTTACCCTTGAAGCTAGTAATTTATTTATTACCCTAATTTATTCTTATGAAGATCAGGAAGCATGAAATGATGACTTAGACATAACCTCTATCACAGCAACATCTGAGAGGCTAAAATCTGACAATAGATTTCTTTTGGACTGTGATACTGTGCTGTCATGCAGTTGTCTCCAGTGGGGAAAAACAACTAGGCAGAAATAACAGTGTCCACAAGACTTTTACAGCTAATGAGTTAAAAACCTGACCTAGTTGACTGTCATGGTTAAAAATATAATGCCTAGACCTAATTTCATTGAAGCGCATGTGATTTCATAAGACTACATGTCCTGTATGAGTGTACTTCACTTGAGCAGCTATTCCATGGGTCGCTCCATGCCTTGAATGTGCATGCAAAACCTTTATCTTGTGTTTAACTTTGAAACTATCATCAACAGAAAGCACTTTGTTCTCTTGTTTTAAGAGGATGATTGGAAATCCAAAGTGTTTTCATTATTTGTGCTTCCCAGAAAAAAACAGCTTTTGCTTAGCTTGTGCGTTGCTTGCTGGTAGGAGCATGCTGAGGACCAAATCCATAAAATAGGTTTCTGGGACAGTAGTACACAGAATGGTTGCCAGTTCTTTTCCAGAAAACATAAGCTGTTTCACAGAGCATTAAATTAATACAGCTTAACATTACTTCTGCCCTAAATCAAATCAAGATATTAAAGTGACAGAGAACTTTTTTGATACATTTATTATACTGATGTTATTTGATTGTGTATTGTCTTAAGGTCTTTGGAGTCATTGAAAACAGTCCAATTGACTGCAGATAGCTTTTGATCAGCTACAAGGTTCCTCCACCTGTCTGTAATGACCTATCAAATTATGCTTCAAACAAAAATTCACAGCAATTGCAGTATAGTTACTTAAAATACTTTAGAGTATAAATGCTTTACACCATAAATGACCATTCAACAGGAGATGTTACAACCAGCTTTAGGACACAGTGCACATGGGCATAAACTTACCTCTTTAAGGAGATGATACCTGCATTTGAGCATTTGAAAAGCACTGCAAGCCTTTGTTTTAATTATTTACTATAACAAACACCTGAGCTAGTGAGTGTGCAATGTTTGTTGGGACAGGCAATAGGAAAGTAAATCAAAACTGATTTCCTCTCTGTCACAAATCTGCTACATATGCCTGGTCAGTCACTTTATTTGTACATCAATCTCCCATCATTGCCCTTAACAAGCTTTCAGGACTGGCAATAAACACTTGCATTTATTTTGGGTAGTGCTTTGCCTAATTATTCTGGAACCCTGCAGCCAAGATTTCTTCTAAGGAACAGAATCACAGAATCATTGAATCATAGAATGGTTTGGGTTAGAATGGGCCTTAAAGATCATCTAGTTCACACCTCTCTGCCATGGGCATGGACACCTCCCACTGGACTAGGTTGCTCCAACATCTTTCCTGGAATCCAACACCTTTCTCCCTGCACTTCTCCAGCAATGAGAGAGAAATCCTGTGTCCCACAGTGCTGCACTCCTGTCTGCTGGTGCCGTGGGTGGGATGTGCAATAATGGGTTTAAATCACAGCAGGGGGGATTTAAGCTAGATCTCAGGAAAAGAACTGCTAACAGTGAGGACAACAAACACCAGCACAGATTGCTAAGGTGCAGTTGCTGTCACTAATGATTTTAGAGAAGGAATAAAATAACGGCATTTAGCATGGAGATGGAGCACGTGGCTTGCTAAGACCCTTTGCTCTGGTGCAAAGCAGAAAAAATGATCAGTGATGAGAAAAGCACGCAAGTGACACTTACCTATTGGTGTGAGAATTGCAATGCATGAACCAGCTGCGGTTGTTGTCAACATACATGGCCCATGCCTTGTCGTCCTTGCCTAGCATCATGTCCTTGACGACGTTAATCCTGGCAATGCCAAAGGCTGGATCTGGATGGTTGTCATACCTATCCACATGCAGTTCCCAGTAATGCACACCCTTGGAGAAGGCTGCTGTGCCAAGAACAACCCGGTCATCATAGCTGTTGCAGGTGGCAGTCTGGTTGTCATTTGACAGCACTATGTCTCTGTGAGCTGAGGAGGGGTCAAAGGTGAACCATGCCACTATGGAATGGGGAAAAAAAGACAGGATTATGGCTGTGTTCAAGGGTTGTCTGCTTCATTACAATGAGGAGGATGAGATTCTGCCTTCCTAAAGGCCATGCTGCACTTTCAGGTAATAAAGACAATCTTTCCTCGTTACTGTAGACAGCTACACAAGATTGCTTTGAGCCCTTACCCTGCTGGTTTTTAGCTCAAATTGCTTTATGTTATCTGTGCTTGTTCCTCTGAACAAGGGCAGTGACTTTCTGTTCTGACGGAGTAACAAGAAAGTCGCTGAGGAGACAAAAGCTTCTTTATGGTATGGAAACTGCTCACATAGCTGAATTGGTTCAGGCTTGCCTTTAATGGAAATGGAATTCCACTGTGTCCATGCTGGTTAGGACTGACTTCACTAGTTTAGCAATGGGGGGAAAAAAATAAAAACCAAACAAAAAAAACCCAACAAAAATGCTTTTAAAGTATAAATATTTTATACTGTCCTATTTTGGCAACACAGCATGAAAGTGGAAGTGATAATAGCATGCACTTCTCGATTCATTACGATAACACTAATAAAAATGAACTTCTTGTAATGCCCATATGGATGTCAAGTATAATTACAGAGGAACAAGCATGAATTCCCATCTCTGTATTATCCAACCCTGCTGTGAAATTGAAGGAGTACTGAAGAAAAAGGCAAATTCCAAAGATGCATAGAGAAGAAGAGATGGAGTGGCATAAAAATATTCCATGTCTTCCGTAACTGTTTCTGTATGCTAAAACAAATGGGAATCTTAGTTAAACTCCAGACTTCTATAGCCAAATAAAATTGCCTGATTTGAAAAATAAAGTGTTACTGATAATGGAAAATACCCAAAATTGCTAGGAAGAGCTCTTAGTCCCTTTGCACACTCAGTTCCTGGCCTCTCTGCTCAGATGATCCAAAACCTCCACGCCAGCAAGTGCCAAAGATGCTAGTGGGTATAAAAGAATGTACGTGTCCTGTCACTGACACCTGGAGCTTTTCACTTAGAAACTGGCAAAACCCAACTCACCATCTGACGTCTGTAAAATAACCATCTTGCTGTAAGGACCAACTCCCGACGAGTTGAAAGCTTTGACCCTTGCATTATAGGTACTGTTGAAATGAAGGCCATCGATGGTGCAGAGAGTCTCCTTGCCAACATATACTTCCTAAACATTCCAAAGAAAAAAAATAAAGGGACAGAGAGAAAGAGGGACACAGTTTAACTGTTTCTCTGTGCCTTGTGAACGTATGTTAAGACTTCTAAATATAAGCCATAAGTGGACAGCTTCTCATTGCTTCCCAGGATGTAGAAGTTATGCTGTTATAACACAGCCACAGCAGTGGAGATGTCAGGAATGGTTAGCAGTGAAGACACTAAGGTGAGGATGAAGCTGGAAGGGTACAGCAATAGAAAGAAATGAGGAGGTCCACAGAGATGGTCAGAGGGCTGAAGCACCTCCCCTGTGAGAATAGGCTGAGAGAGTTGGGCTTGTTCAGCCTGGAGAAAAGAAGACTCAGGCAAGACCTGCTGGCAGCCTTGCAGTACCTAAAAGGGGACCTATAAGAAAGCTGGAGAGGGACTTTTTACACGGACATGTAGGACAGGACAAGGGGGAATGGCTTTAAATTGACAGAGGGAAGATTTAGATTAGACATTAGGAAGAATTTCTTTACTGTGAGGGTGGTGAGGCACTGGCACAGGTTGCCCAGAGGAGCTGTGGCTGCCCCATCCCTAGAAGTGTTTAAGGCCAGGTTGGACAGGGCTTTGAGCAACTTGGTTTAGTGGAATGTGTTCCTGCTCATGGCAGGGGGTGTGGAACTGAATGAATTTTAAAGTCTGTTCCAACCCGAACCACTCTACGGTTCTATGAAACACAAAAAGATCTTAATTTTTATCCTCCCTTCCTGAATACCTAGTCCAGAACACTGGTTTGGATAGTTGTCCCAGTGTCTGACTCACTGTGGCCATTCTTGTATTTATGTAGCACCCAAAAATGGGGGCATGGAAGGATAAGTAAGCACAGTTTTATTCCTTTGGAAAGGTTGTCTTGTGCCTGTGTTAAAATAGGAATTTGAAACCTGCAGACATAGACCGAGAAGAAACTGATCTCTTAAAGATTAGGATCACATGCATGACATGATGGAACAGCAACCAGGCAACAGAGACATCATCAAGGTCTGCAAAGATTTACTGAACAGCAAGCACTTGCCTAATATGAAATATTTCAGGAGGAGGAACTTCTAAGCAAACAACTGAAGAGGATCAGTCAGATTATTCAGTCTATAAGGAAGGGAAAGAGCCCAGAAGCATCATGTTTGTTGGAAGACTGAACAGAAAATAACAGAAAATGAAAAAAATCCTGTCTTGGCAGCAGTTTGAAAGCCACAATTCCTTTCCAACTCCAATTTCTCTGTTTCTGTGAAATCCATAGCAAAGGCCCTATAGAGCTTATGGCTGTGACTATGCAGATTGCACAGGCTGCAGTTCAGTTAAGACTTTAAAGTATATGTCTATGCATAGATCTTTTGACTGAGGCTTTTTGATATGAACCTAAAATGAATTAAATAAATGATGAATAAGAAAGGGATCACTTGATTTGCAGTGGGCCATGAATTTGTCCACTTTGCTATCATGGCAGATGCTACAAAGAACAGAAACTCTTGGGTCCTGAGTTAGCTGATAATCTTTCATCGAGAAGAGTTTTAATAGAATAGCTTAATTTATCTCTTGATGTTATAACATATGCTGCCCGTGAAAAAACCTGTATTTGTAGAACTCTCATGTTTTCTAATCCATTTTATATTTTTACCACTGTTCACCTCTTGTGTTTATTCAGATAGATGATCTCTGCTACAATGGAAGATAAAAACCATTCTTTAAATCCACCCATCAAATACTGATAAAGTGCAGTTGGTGTAATTGCTTTTAGATATATAATCCTTCATGAAAAGGTTCAGCAAACTGTTATTGAAATGGCATTGCTAAGAAGCCTGCAGTTTATTGTTCAGTGGGTAAAACTGAGGGTCTATCTACCACAGCAAGAAAAGCCTTCCCCTGAGAAGCTGTTACCCTAGATTCACAAAGATACCTTTTCACACCTAAAGTAGTGATGACCAGCCTCTTCAAAACCCATGTGAAATGATACCTGGACCAGGGAACTGAGACCTTTCAGAAACAGAGTGCCCTCTTCAAAATGCCCTGCTAATATCACTGTTTCTTCTTATTAGGTGCCTTTGCTGGCTCTGGGTGTAGTGGTTTGGCACAAGGAGGCAGTTCCTTAGGTGGACCCATGCCAGACTATTTTCAGCTTGAGAAACCTTTAGGCTTCCAGTGAGAAGCTCCCAAAGAAATGCCATCACATGTTTTTGGCACAATTTCCCGTTTATGAAGAGAGCAGCTGTACTCCACAATAATCTCCAGATGCTTTCAAAGCACTAGCCCCTAGGGAATGCACTGGGCCAACCTGGTCCTGGAGCAACAGGAGCATGAAGCCTGCCTGAGAAGGAAGGGACACAGCTTCTAGCAGAACATGGCTGGCAGAAAGCTGACTGAATTATTTCTGTAGTTGGTTTATTGGGCTGTATTGGGAAAGCAATGGGAGCCTACAAGTACCCTGTACCTGCAGCCAGGAGCAAGCAGTCTGGAAGAACAGCACTCAGGATGCCATCCCATACTTACCAACACCATCACGGTGTGTCTTGTGGAAAGCTTCTACCCGCCTGGTCTCATACACTCCCAAAGAAAAGATTTAGAAATACTATATTTTTATGCAGGATCCCATTTTTATTCATAAAATCAGGAAAAACTGAGTTGTATTTCTGAACCGAAAATCTCAGCAGTTGAAATGGGGTGCTATGGACAGACAAGAGTAGGGGCTTTAAAGAAACCTCTTTGTGGAGTGAACCACTTTCAAGTCTTGTAGGCTAGTATGGGATTTTCTGTTCTGGTACACTCCAGGGGGACCTCAAGGCTGTCTTTGCCAGAGCCCTGATAATAACCTCAGACAAACTTCTCACCCAAACTTGGTGTCTTTCTAATAAGCAGCATCTGCACTGCTTTCTACATCCACATGATGGAAGCAGGGATGTTTTGATAACCCATATTTCCCTATCCCCTCTCCCCACCCTCAGACTGACACAAATCCATATCCTGAGGAAACTCACATACAAAGAAACACAAATAAATGCTGAAAGAAATCCTCACTCGGAATTGGCCTCCATCTCCATCATCAAGTTCCAAGATATAACCCTCCACCGGGTTGTGAGTCAAGGGTGGCATCCTCCAGGCCAATGTCACACTGTTGTTTCTGGTGCAACACTTCTCCAGCTGCAGTAATGGGACGGGTGGCACTGTAACAGGAACTGAGTACAGATTAGTGTAACTCTGCCCTTCCCCATCAGTCTGTGCCGCAAGCAGTGTGACAACAGCTCACCTCCCTCCCCTCTCAGGGGAGTCAATATTCATTAGCAAAAGGGCCTGTTCTCCTCCTTGAAACAAAAGGCAGTATAAATGATATAACAAAATATCGTTACTTGGTTAGACAAATCACTTGGCTGAAATATGTAAACAGAAACATATCTGGACATGCTTTTGGTGCCTCATAAGAGCTATAGTCTCAGGGGTCTCATATCTGGTTCCCCTCCCAGGGGTCACTGGCTGGAAAAGCTTTCTCTCACACTAGAGCACTTTGCTCCTACTGTTCCCCAAAGGAGAGAGGGAGCAATGGTGACCAGGGGTGCCTTGGGCCATGGGGCAGCATGGGGGGTGCAGTGCTGCCAGGAAGCCCAGCTCATTAATGAAGAATTGGGTTATTAACCAACCTCCAAGCACAGTGGCAAGATAAAGCCTGAATTCCACCAACAGCAGGAAAACAATTCTTCACAGTAGGGCTTGTTTTTGTTTGTTGGTTTGATTTTAACCTAATTTAATACCACTCATCCAGTTTTCAACCAAAACCACCTCGGATAGGATATCTTTATGGCAGCCATACTTAAAAAAAAATGGCTGAAGAAGATTGTTCTGTTCTCTTGATTCAGGTAGAAAAATGAGACTGCTTGTCTCCAGTCTTCTGGAGATGTATCTCACACACAGTTGAAATTGCACAGGTTAAGTGGGGTTGTAAGTGATGCATAGACCCTGCATCATCTTATGCCCAAGGCTGAATTTTACTGGTCAGAATCATTTCTGCAGAGCTCAACAGCATCTTACAAGGAGCTGAGTGCTCTGAGCATCCATTGACTTAGCTCTTAACAATGTAAGTTTGCTCTTCTTTTATCTACTCTGCTTTGAGCCTCTAGTTTATTTTCCTCCCTGTGTCTGAGTGAGAGCTAAGCCCTTGAGCTGTTACTTTGGTCCTATTTTACCTCTCTGGATAAAAGAGGACTGTTTGTGTTTTGTATAGCAAGCAGTCTGTGGGAAAACAGATGCTGCTGTGTGACAGGGCTAAAGCTTCACCCCCACTTTGGCAGTGACACAAAAGTCAACATCACACGTGATAAACAGTGCAGAAGCTACCATGGCTTTCTCCTAGCATTATCCATCACTGCAGTGAACGCGGATGGTTGGTAGCACAGAAGAATAACTGTGGTCTAAGCCAAAAGAGCTTTATAAATTAGCCCTTGAAGGTTTTTCTGTGGAAAGAGAAAAAAAAACACCTTGTTCCTATGCCTTGATATTTGATGATGATTCAGAGGCTGCCGTAAATAAAAACCTGCTTGTTTCTCCACACGGAAAGTTCAGTCTTTTCTCTAGGAGATCATGTATCTGGAGAAGTTAACAGAGACCTGAGTCAAAAACCTGAAAATGAGGAGTTCAGAGGTAATGGGATTTTTTAAGTGAACCACTGTAAGTTTAGGGGTTTGTCTGTGTTTGTTAGCATCTGTATTTCCAGTGATTGATGAGCCTGGGAGAAGATTGGGCTGTATCTTCCATCCACACTCCTGCCACTTTACCTAACCAGCTAACCCTCCCAGGAGGCATGCACTGGATCCTCCCCATTTTGAGACTCCCCCTGGCAAAACTGGATGAGAACCTAATTCCCAAGGTTTATAAAGTACAAAACACCCCCGAATAAACCACCAACCTCTCCAGCTCCCTGCAAGAGACTCCTAGAAACATTGCCTGGAGGTATTCAGGGACTATTTATGTAAAGCACAATGCCAAAAAGAAAGGATCAGAATATTTTGGGGAGGGCAGGTGCATGTTTTAGGAGTCCCTTTTTACTAAGGAAACAGGAATGCCATCTAGGACTAGATTATGCTTTCATACAGTAAAGCACTGTTGTTCCCACCTCCCAGGGGCAGTCTGAATTTTGGCCCTACATGTGAGAGTCACACCTGCTATGGGGAAGTTCCTGGGCTTCTTTACTGTGTCACTGGACATCTAAATTTATCAACTTCCTACCGCCCTTGGGCAGGCATTGCACAACCTGCAGTAGGTGAAGGAGAGGTAAGAAGCTCCCACCAGGCAGCTGTGCAGCTTTATTGGATGGCACTTGCTGTGGCTGCCCTTCTGCCTCCTCCTCTGGATGCAGATGGGCAGAGATTTGCTTTGGTTTCAGATTCCCTCTCGGAGAAGAGAAGGTGACTACTTGTAAAAGTCACAGAAAAGTGTGAAGTGAGTTGAATAATGGGGACACTGGCATATACTTCATAGTGAAGGGCAATGGGACAGGACTAAGAAAAGAAAAATACAGGCTAAGTGTCAGGGAAAAAAGAAGACTCAGATGCTAAATTACGGTGCTGTCCCACTTCTTGTTTAACTAAAGGTCCTCTAGAGAGTTTTTGAAGGAAAAGATTAAAAATATAAAGGGACAAATGATACTGCATTGGCACAGCCAGATCTATTAATGATATCCTGCTATTTAAAAGTGCTTCATGCACTTAGCTAAAAAACGTGATACTGATGTCTCATGTCAACTCAGCAGTTTCATAAACACATTGCTCAATGTGTCTCACAGCTGATCTCTCAGGATAGAGTAGGGCTGCTCTAAGATGCGGTCTGCTATTTGTCCTCTTGACAATCAAGCTGTGCAAGGATGCCCTCCACTTTCCCAGGTTATTTTTAAAAGGACTAAGTGCAGTGAAAGGATGGGACCCTCAGAATCATGAAAACCTCCTCCAAAACTGCCATATGAACCCTCACATAGCGTGAGTCACTGCTGTAGGAAGTACCCTACAAATAGTGTTATAGAGAGAGAAGGAAAGACCACAGGCAAAGAGCTGTGTCCACGACACAATGCAGACTGAACCAGGGACAAAGCCTAAAAAGGAACAGTTACTCTTTCATTATCAGGGCTGTGCAGCTTATGGCTGGAAATGCAAAGGTCTGCAACAAGAGATGTGTCATGGACTGATTTGCAGAAGGAGTCACTCCTGACAAGGAGAAGTAGCGTATCAGTGAGTATTCAGAAGTGGTACAGAGAAGCAGAGAGAAGCTGTATTTTTTTCCTGCTTTGTACCTAGCCTCTGTTTTGCAGCAAAACAAGATTGCATGACAATGACAGTTCCAGCTGTTTGAACAAAACAAACCTAAAACATGTATTTGCCTGTGCCCATAGTTTGAACTGAGGAACTGTGCTATATGCATTGAGCAGTCATCAAAGAGGACAGGAATTTTGTGCCAAGGCACTTGGAAAAAGCAAAAGAGAGGATAAAACTTGGACAGAAGAAAGGGATCTGGGAAAGCTTATAATGCCAGCAATTACTAGAGCTGTGTATGTGTCTCAGCATGTCAGCTACCCTGGTGAGCATGGGGCTCTTGCCAAAGGGCTATCAGTATGACCCTTCGGTCAACATAACTGCTTAAATCTTACTTCTGCATCAATCATATTTCTGCACCAATCATATTTCTGCACCAATCATATTTCTGCACATTTAATTTGTTACCAGATTGCTTTTTCTTTATGTAAAAAAGATCTTTATTTATTGAAATAAGCTTTAGATAAGGGCTTATAGAGTCCACCAGTAAAGTAGATGAACAAGTCACCAAAGCAAATGCAATGTGATTTGTTCTCATTTTCATTCTTCTTTGTCTACCACAGTGAATCAATGTTTACTTACAAGCATGCTTTCACTCTAAATGACCCATGCAAGCTCACTGAGGTTGAATGAGGCCAGAGTTTAAAAAAAAAAAATACAGGCATTCACTCATGCACTAAGCATCAATAACAATAGTTCAGACCTTATACTGCAAAGCTTTTGGAACAAAGCAGCTTGCAGATGGAAGAGCCACGCTGGTCCTATTCTTTAATGCATTTACTCGTGTCAGATGAACCAGTATAGTGACTTAATATCACTTCCCTTAACACCCGACATTTGGCAAAGACTGATGACCTGTCTGATCTGACTGATGACCTGATGACCTGCTAGGGTAGGTAGGATTGGAGAAAGAGGGGCATATGTGAAGGGACACAGATTTTTCTTTCTAAAATTGGAGGCTTAGAAATATACAAATTCTGATGGCAATAAATAGCAAAACATCACCCTGCAACATCAGCTTCTCCTCAGTCAGCAAAGTGACGCTCCCAGTAAGTCTGGTGCTCACTGCTGAAATGGCGAGTTCTCTGTCGTACCTGTATTTCTAGATGCAGGACCACTATGCATGAGAAGAAAATGTAGGGCTAGTTGAGGTCACATCACAGAGGTAAAATTTCAGGAAAAAAGTGCCAAATTTCCAGACTAAGTAGTGCAAACACAAATAGATACAATGACATAAACTGAAAAAAAAATATAAATACACCTTTATAGATTAAACAGTTCTCAATCCCTGTGAATGTAAGCTTGGGACGAGTTAGTGGCTTGTTCCACTTGGGCACACAGAGGTGCAAGGGGAAACAATGCTGTTGCTTATGCATCTTCAGGAATTGTGACCAGGTTAATGCCATATCCACCATACTTTGCATGGTGTGTACACGATCACACCAGTTGTGTTGATCAACTGAATGGGACATGCAACAGGCAGTCCTTGGTCAAGGCCAAGATAGATCAAGGATAGATCAAGCCTTCATGAGGGCTAACTGTTAAGGTGCCTCTGGGGAGCAAAGACCAAGGGTGTTCAAGCAGTCCTGTCCTCTCCTCTGCTCTTCAGATTGTGTCTAGCTTAGTAACAGAGCTTCACTGTGATCATATGATAAATGAGAGTGCAGCAAAGAGCACTATCTTTCATAAAGCTCCAGTGAATTTGGCTCAATTAAAGTCTCATAAGTCTCTCATAAGTCTTCAAGCTTAAAGACAGATGAATTTCCAAAAGCCAAACACCTAAGCTGCTCTCACCTCAACTGGCCTCTGCTTAATTAGCAATCTAACTGGATTGTTTAACTGCATTTTTATACTTTTGGGAAGGAGAGTGGTGGCAGATTAGTATTAAATATATTGAACAATTCATATGGCCAACATGAAATCTAAACTGAATAAAAAGACAAGTGCAGACAGCATTTGGAGAAATTTCATCAGTGATACTCTTTTTCTCTTGACTCTGCTTTCCTGGCTGTCAGTGTTTCAAAGAAGCAGTTTGCAGGTGTTTTTTTTTGAGTAACTTTACCATAGCCTGTTTATGCCGAGATGCAAACCATTCTCTGTGAGCAGACTTTGGCTCTTAATGCTTTATCCATTGTTTCTTCACATATTCATCTCCCAAATTATCCATACTAATTACTTCATCTTGGGTCCTGTAGGTTCAGAATTAGGCCCAGAGAGAACAGATAAACTGAACAGAAATCTTTATGCTTGCTTGGAGTCAAAAAAAAAAAAGCAAATCCGACATCACAACACTATTATCCTTAACTCATTCATTGGCTTCTGGCAGCCTCTACCCTGTCGCCCAATGTATAATTAAGGCTTGAATCAGCACTGGGGAAAGCTAATGGCATCATTCCCGGGGACCACAACGGTCTTCAAGTCTAGCTGGTGTATGGATCTATCTAATTCTGATGCAGTTCTCATCCTGCTCCATATAAAACCAAGCTCATTACAAGTGCATGCTGTTAAGTATCTTTTTTCTTTGCCAGCGGCATTTACTGTTCATCAGCTTCTGCTTTTAAATACTTTTAAAAATCTCCTTTCCCCTTAGTATGTCTCTTGGAATTATTCAGATACTTGGAATCAAGGAAAGATTTAGCCATGGAGTTACTTTCCCCTTGGGAATCTCTGCCTCATTATTTGTTTTAAGCCAGGCAGTGTTTAGAGCACAGTCCAGGTATAAGTCAAAGGGTTGAGGGTTTTTTTCCCTATTCAAGCATGTGTGTGTGGGGGGAATATTTATTTACTACTTCAGCCGTTTCTAACAAGATTGGGGTAATTGGTATTTTGAATTAACCGTGTTAAATGAAAGATTGCTGTAAAATGGCATAAGCTTTCATACAGCTGATGTCTTTTTAATCTTCAAAGCTGATAAACAGCCCTTGTCTGAAGAACTTACAGATATTCTCAGATCTTTAACTGCACCTGGTATCTCTGCTGAGCTTGTTCAGTGAGGTGAGCACACCTTTCTAGGAAACACCCAGTAACCTGAATTTGCTTGAAAACCTTTTACAACCACACAGCAATTTCAAGTCACTCCTTTCTCTTCTCTTGGTGCCCCTGTCCCCCCAGCACCAATTCGACATATGCATGAAAACCAGGAAAAAGAATATAATAAAAGCTCACCCCTACATTTCATCTGAATAAAATCCAGCTGGTGAATTGACTGCAGCAAAGGTTCACTATCCAGAGTCAAGTCAAACTCAGCAGACACTTTTGGCTCCAAGGCTCCTTTGACCCACTGTTCCTGAGATACCTGAACACGCTTGATTAAAGCATCTGAAATCTGAAAGAGAGTTATCAGGCTTATATAATTATATTATTTATAATGAAATGGCAGATGCACACATTAGAAGTGACAGAATGTCTGGGAGATACAGCACAAAGAAAGCAGGAATACCACAGAACAACAGCTGAGATGGGATTTGGTTATTTTGGTGTAAGGTCCATTAGTGTTGCACCCTTTCATCTCAGCTTTTCAAAACAGGGTAGGAAAGTAAAAATCACATGTATAAAGCCTGTTAATACTGTTCTATGTTTCATGCCTCTGAATGCCACATATACTTCTGCACTCTGTTCTCTGATCTGCACAGTCTAGTTTTGCTCTCCTGTTTAAAACACAGTTTCACAAAGAGAGGCTTAAATGTTAGAGGGTCTCTCCATTCAGCACAAGTGATTCAGTGGATGAAAGCTGAAAGGAATTAAAAAAACCACATGGGAAGGAAGGTGTATATTCCTCACAAGGCGGGTGCTAAGTTGTCAAAGAACATAATGAGGTTTCTATGATTACATCAAAACTGAATTTCATTTTCAAAGCTTTGTTCTAGCTAAGCCCACAGACAACTAGGCCAAACATCAGACTAAGATGATTGCAATGGACTCTTCTGGAAGTGAAATCCTGGCTCTGTGGAAATTGGGAGCTCAACTGTCCTTCAATCCAGTAAAGCTGCCATTTGGATATCTGGAGACCTTCTCAGTGAGCTTTCTGTGAGACACAGGGAGCAGAATTCTCTTCTGGCTAAGTCAGAGACAGTTTCTTCTTTATTGCAGGAGTTCAGATACCTTTTCTTATTACTGTTACTGGAAGACACTCCTGTCTGAGCCCCTGCATCAACAGCTCCTAATCAGTATATTCAGTAAGTAGAGGAGCTTCCCATAGCATTCTTACATCCTTGGAGTCACTTACTGGGATCCCTTAGCTGTGCTCAACATGCTGGCTGCAGGAGTGGTTGCTTTAAGTAATGCGGTACCTCGGTGTTTGCTTGTTGCTTCGAAAGCATCATTAGATAAACTAGGCGAAGGTAAAAATGAGCATATATTTTTATAAAAGGTGACTGCAAAGAATGAACTCAAAAAGGTTACAGGAAAAATAAGCTGAAGTGCAAATGAAGGATGTATCTAGCCAGTACGTAGGTAAGACCTAAAGGTTTCATTTGCCCTGCAGTATCCAACCAACAGCCTGCTACAATCTGTATAGTCTTGAGATTAATATACACCACACATTCCCCATTCCTGCTTGAGACCAGACATGACAGTAACAATCAATCTGGAGTGCTAATAGGTTTAAGTTGGCTAATTCTCATCCTGATTTTTAGGGATGCAGTGATAGCCCACAACACTCATGCTTTCATGTGCGCAGTATGCCCTGTTCAGCTGACAGCCACAGATCATTTTGTTTGATGTGCCTTTCTTCTTAGGCAATTGATAAGGCAAAAAAACTAACAGGGCAAACCAAAAAAAATTAATAAAACCAAAAGTATTACTTAGGTAAAATAATTTATTGTTAGTAAAACTGTTATGTTTTCTCATCAATAGACAGTTTCACTGCTTGCACCTAACAATATCCTGCAAATTAAGACAACTGTTGGCTAGGCCATATTTTGCAAAGAGTGGGTACCTGGATCTTCCAGCTACAAGTCAGGTTTTGTTGCCCTGTGAGGTGAAACCATCCAGTAAAGCAAAGCTATGTACAAGCCCTTAAGGGCTTTCCACACAGGGTAGATGTTGAAGGGACTCTTTCACATGGGAAAGTAATGGAAAGGGGAGAACCAAAAAGCTTTGCTGAGTCACAGATCTTTCCAGATTGATCAGAGAGCTCTGTGAGGCCCTGTGTTGGGTTTCTCAGATGAGAATAAGATAATATGCTGGAGAAAGCTGTCGTTAACTGCACCTCAGTCAGAGTGGGGCTGTTCAAAACCATCCCTTTGCTGGGACATTCATGCAGCCACCAGGCTATCAGAGCTATTAGACAGTATTAACAGGAGTAAAGGTGAACCTGCCTCAGCTGTGGAAGAGGCAAATTAGCAAAGCTATCTCTTTTTTAGATCTAACTTTAGTATCTTTTCTTTTTCCTCCCTAGAGCATCAGAAAGAAAAATACCTGTAAAAACCCAGAGGGATCATTTTCTTTGATAACTTCTAGGCAGTACTCCATAAGCCCCGTTGACTGACGTAGCTTCAGAGTACAGTGATTTATCTGGTCCCAGACAACCTGGAAAACAAGCATCAGTGCAGTTCTGATAATGCCTCAGCTTACAGAGAATTGTATAAGATTATTTCAGAAGAGACAGCGAATGGAAGAGTGTGTTAAATCTATGCTTAATTTAGCTGCCATATGGCCATTGCCATGTCTCCATCAGCTACACTCACTTGTTCTGTATTGTAAATACTGATAATTAGCTTGGCAAATGTGCACAGGGAATCTTAATTTTCCAAACAGATTAATTGCTCAAAGATCAGGCTTGCTTGGGGCAAAAAGAGCACAGAACATGTTTCTGCATCTGCAGGATTCACATTTACAATCACACTTTCACTAAAATCTGAGCTTTTAAAAAATCCTTTGCTTACAAGGCAAGTATTATAGAGGATAAGTGCAGGCGTGGTTTCTTGTAGATTATACTCTACTGTTCTTTTCACAATTCACCATTGATCCTGCTCTGCTTAAGAACACATTGCTGGGATTAAGAAATAAAAAAGACTACATGTCATTTTTCCACATATTGGACCTGATTCTGCTGCCACAGGGCTGCAGACTAGGCCTAATAGCACTGCACTCAACAGCGCAAGTCCTGGCAGGAATAAACAACAGGATTAGCTGTGCCATTATCACTGTGTCCAAAGTGTTGGTTCTTGTTAAGCATGGGTGTTTTCAAATGCTGATCTCAGGTAGATTTCATTCATTGTTTGACATGTTAGATATTTCACTTCAATTTCTCCTTTTGTCTTAGATATCATTAATGTTACTGGCACTATAATATCTCAAAATTACATATACAGTTTGACATTTCAAGAAATGTGTCTATTTAAACATTTCTTGGGTGTCACTTTGTTCAGTCATTTATAGCTTTGTTCTCTCCACCACTCTTTAATGCATTCCTTTGATATCTTTTGAGTGGCACATGGATTTCTGGAGGGGGCCTGCCTGAATTTCAAAGATTTAATGAGACACCAAAATCCCAACATTTTACTTGGGCAGAAGGGGCCTGAATGCAAACCACACACAGGTTTCACTCTCAAAAGATAACCCCAAACCACCAAAGAAATAAAGACTGATGGCCTAATTCAAAGAACTGCTGAAGTACATACCTCATTTTAAGTGTATAAATTATGAAGTTCCATTAAACTGTTGAACTGGAACCTGCTAAAGGACTTTAAGATTTGGTCACTAAGAATTTCCATGGTGTAAAGGGCTGGGGACCTGACAAAACACACAGTAACAAGAGGCATCAGCAGCTGTGCTCAGCTGGTGAGACTTGTGCTCACCTTCAGCTTGTGCTCACGTTCTTTGGTCACTTTTGTGAGCAGTTTAGCTTTCTGTCGCGTTAACGCATCAACCAAGGCATCACACTGAGCAACAAGGCAGGCTTCATAATCCAACCCATTCTCCTAGAAGGAAGTGAGAGTTATGCTCATCAGAGAAAGCATATTTCACATCTTAAGCTTTTGCTCATTTTTACCTGTTTTTCCATTCAGTAAAGATTTCCTTTCAAGACCTCAGCATTTCTGTTGCCTTTCTGATTTCATTGCAGCTGTACCAGTAGTAGCTGTGTGCTATAAAATGAAATAGGAAGATGCCATGCCACAAATAGGCTTATTTAAAAACTTGATTTACTGGCACTTCGTGGACAACAGACATACTACAATATAATGTAAAAGCTAAATGTAAAGTACACAGTGCATGCATATACATAAGAGGATTCTGCCCCATTCTGTTTTAATCATCTCTCTGTAGCAACTTTGAAAACACTGGCTTTATACCATGGCAATTAGAATAGAATTATGAATCTGGTCTACAGGTTTATTACAAGGAAATCAATGAGGTACAAAACCTTGAGATTTGTGTACTCCTTCAAGTACTTCTTTAAAAATAGCCAGCACTTTGCAGTGGAGACATGTATTTGATTAGCTTTAAAAAGAACAAAGGAAACACGTGGCAGTTTTTTATTCGTATTGTGGTCAAACTCTTTGCTAGGCAGAGGCCAGCCTCTGAGGTATACAACACTGAGCTTTGAGTAGCTGGATGTCACTTATCACTTCATAAATTCCTATTCTATCAATGGGGAACAAACCATACTACCACAGAAACCCATGCAGCTGTAGGAATCTGAGCAGATGGTACTACAAGGTGCTGAGCTGTCCCTCCTGCCAGGGATGGTTTTTTCTGGCTGTGGAACTGATGCTGTAGTTCCCATTTAGGGGGAAGCTCTCCCTCGCTTCCTCTGCTTGTGAGACTAGAAGGAGAAAGCTTTCAAGCTCCTCTTCAGAGATGTTCATTTTCCTATCAGCACTGCATTTGCCTCCCTCACTGCAATCCATGCATGCCATTCTCTAACTGAGGGATGCAGGGTTATAGAATCATAGAATCATAGAATCATTGAATAGTTAGGGTTGGAAAGGACCTTAAAATCATCTAGTTCCAACCCCCCTGCCA
>JBAFWW010012999.1:26107-42938 GCA_036873685.1 Agapornis canus
CCCAGAGAAGCTGTGGCTGCCCCATCTCTGGCAGTGTTCAAGGCCAGGTTGGACAAGGCATGGAGCATCACTGTCTAGTAAAAGGTGTCCCTGTCTATGGCAAAGGGTTGGAACTGGATGAGTTTTAAGGTTTCTTCCAACCCAAACCATTCTGTGAGTAAAAGAATTCTGAGATGGCCAGTGTGATTCCCATCCATTCCACCTGAGATTTTAGCCATTCTGGGAGCCCTGCCAGTCCACTCAGGGCTGCAGAGGGAGTCTTAAATACTGGCAAGGAATCAGCTAAGCAAAGATACCCCTTTGATGGTTTGGCATGGCATAGCTCAAGAATCAGAGGACCACAAGGATTATTCTGCCCCAGGAATGCAATTACATCGCAGAAAGGAAACGTTTTCCAATACTAGGAGAGTGTTGCTCTTTGAAACAGCAATTAATTGAATCTAGATGTCTAGGCAGTTACTAGCAAGCTTATATATCAGTTTTCTTCCAGCTCATTTTTCTCTCAAGAGCTCCTCCACTTCCAAATCTTCCACATCCAGGTTTGCAGCATTTTACAGGTAGATGCAATGATGCAGTGAGCCTATTGGAACCTGTTTGTGATAATGTATCAACTTAGTAACTGAAGC
This sequence comes from Agapornis canus, assembly GCA_036873685.1. NCBI lineage: Eukaryota > Metazoa > Chordata > Aves > Psittaciformes > Psittacidae > Agapornis > Agapornis canus. The sequence goes on from JBAFWW010012999.1 coordinate 26,734, forward strand.
CGTTGAGAAGATATTTTTTATGTGTTAATAAACAAATTGATCCAATTTATTGCTGCCTGGGACTTTGTATCCTAGCTTCCTGTAAAGGCTTAATGGGAGTGAAGTGAATTTTACCCAAAGGCATTTTTCTCCAAACACTGTCAAACATAAATTTAGTGGGTGGAGAATTTTGTTGAAAATTACTTTTTTTTTAATTGTCTGATCTTTTTTGTGTATATTAATGCTCAAGTTGTTTTGTAACATTAGCAGATAAAATGCTTGATTTTAAGTTGTCATTTCTTGTAACAGCTTTACAAGCGATTCTTGAAAATACTGGGGTTTTTTTCCCATATAAATCAAACCAGAAATGTTCTGTAAACTATTCTCACTGCTGCTATACATTCTGTGACAAATGCAGAAATAAATTATTTCCTGGACTAGTCAGTGTACACCTACAGAGAGAAAAAAAAATATCATTAATAAAGCAGTAATAATCTCTTTAACCTGGATTGCTGCAGATTAGACTGGAAATAGTCGTAAATATGCTGTCCGGTGCCAGTGCTACAACGATGCCCCATCCTTTCCCTGTGTCAGCTCACATCTCAAACCTACCAGAAAGGCCTGCCTTGTTACAGTTGTTTTCTTATGCCTTGGCTAAGTTTTACTTAATTATTTCTCCAATTCTGTCAGCAATGTTATTGCCCCACTAGTTTAAAGGTTAAACAAAGCACCAAACCTGTCAAAGTGAGTGAAACCAACTGGTGAAGAGCTATCAGAAAGTAATCAGTGCTAATAGGTACATAATGGCTAACAGTGAGCTGTTTGCACTGAGATACATCACAGCAGACAGAACACAGACCTCACTGAAATCACACTTAAAGAAAACACAGCACCACAGCCAGCTTGTCGTTGAAAACAACACAAGAAATACCTTTGTTTCCCCACACCTCTCCATAGAGCTCCAAACCTACGTGCACTTTCAAAAATTGTGGGTACTCCACTCACTAAGGCTTTGCCATATCTTGAATTCATCTCAGGGCTTTTCTTCCATTGTGCATTTGAGACATGAGGTTAAAAACATGAAAAAAATGCTGGTATAATTTCAGTGAGATAAAAGGGCAAATGTCAAAAGTACCCATTTTAAGGCATTTAACCTTTCTCTACATTTTTCTAAAATAGTTTGAAGAAGCTGCCAAAAATGTTTCATAAGCCCTTTTTCTCTTTTATTTTTTTTTTCTTTTTCCTTCCGAAAGTAAATTGTGTAGCTCATTAGCAGTTCCTTAGAATCATATGGAAAATATAACTGCTGGCTGTGGGGTTTTTTTCATTATTTCTTACTGCATTGTCACCCAAAGATATGTTGTAAGAAGTGCTTGCAAAATTGGTTTTCAGCACTTGGAGACTGATCCCTCAGGAAGTTGAGACTTGCAAGATTTTGAGTAGTGTTAACTCAATGAAATCATTACAAAGTGAGCAGCTGTGCACACAGCTTGTTGTATGGTAGGACTAATGTATCTTTGAATTCATCTAGGAATATTTATTACAGGAGAGGAATTTCATTGTGGCAACCATCCCTCTACACACAACAGAAATTTCTTCCACCTTTAGCAGCCCTAAATTGGAGAGAGAAAAGGAGACATTAAAATTTCTTTTGCTGCTTAGGTTCATACTACCTGCTACTGAACAGCACATCACACCAAAACTAGCTTGTCTTTCAGAGGGCATATTTTTGTACAGATCCACTATTTCCAAAGAAAGTCAGAGGACCTTATACCTATACAATAAGGTTTAGCTTTTTGGATTCTGAATGAGAGAGCTCTCTAGGAACTCTCATTGCTAACCCCACACATCTGCTGATGAGAACAAACTAAATACCCTGCAGAAGTTAATCTCATATGAAATATTTTCCAGTTCTGCTCCTGAATGTCAACAGAATTGCTGAACTATTTCTGGGGATATTTCCAGTGGCACTGGAAGCAAATTTTCTGGCTCAGTAGTACTTTTTAAACAGCAATGTGGCTGATTTCAGCTTTATTTTGGAGAAAAAAAAATATGAAAATGCTAATATATAATGATAACTGAAATAATAGTGGGAAATTGACTTCTATTTATATGTACTCAGCATGTAAAGCGAAGTTCTTTCTTCAAATAACATGTTTGTCCTACTCCTACTACCCCAGGGAGACCATTAGAATAAAACGTAATGTTGAAAAACTTTGTTTACTGTGACAGACAGTTTCCAGGAAGAGAACGTAGATGTTGTCATACCAGATTACACAAAAGGCTTATTTAGTCCTGTTTTCTGTCCCTCAAAGTGACATCAATCATTGAATAATCATTGATTTGAGTGAAGAAGATGTGAGAATTCAGATACAGAGAAACGCTCACCTTTCATGTTGATCCCTGTCTTGAGAGTGAAAAATGCCAGATTTTTAAAAAACTCTTAAGTTTTTTTAATCATTGATTTTGGTAATTATGATGCCCACCCAGATATTTACTCCATTAAGTGATTTGCATAAAATTCAGTTGATTTGAATGAATTCTTGCAGACAGGCAAAACCAACAAACTCTCAAGTTACTTTTTCTTTATAATCAAAGAATAAAAATCTATTTCTGTTATACTCACTAAGTCTTTCTGAATGCTTGCATGTTTTTTCATCTTCTTAATGAACCTTATCTCAGTGTTTTTGAGGCTCCATATGACACTCCTAATTGTACTCCATTGCTGATGTATGCAATGGCTTGCAGCACCAAGAATTAATTGCTTGGAATTAATTCACAAAATGAAATATGAAATGACTAAATTAAATGACAAAATATATGGAATACAGACCAAAGCTTTTTTATTATTATTATTTCAGTATCTCTAAATATTGTGAGCTTTTCAAAGATACCTCTTTTCTGGAGGTTTAGCCATATAAAGTGATAAAATTTGGAAGAGTGAAATCTGCTGAAAAAAACATGCCTTCTAAAAATGTGATTATTTTACTGCTTCTTTTACATTTCCAAGATGGTGCTTGGCATTCTTTCAGTGTGTCACAATTTGGAAAAATTAAACAAACAAAACAACAAACAGAAAAGACAAATACCAAAACAAAGCTAAACAAAACTTGATGTTCCAATGACCAAAAAAACAGGTTTCAAGACTTTCTTGCTGATGAACTATAATATGCACATAGTCATATAATTTGACTGCATTATCAAGCCTTTAGGACAGAGATTTAGGGTTAATTGATAACATAGAGATAATTTAAAACAACAGAACGCTATCTCCAAATTTTAATATGACTTTGAAACATAACTTTCCACATTCAAAATGTATCAAAGATTCCTTAAGTCAGAAGTAATCAGGATCTTGTTTTGACCTCCTTAGAAAGAATAGCTTCACTTTAAGCACACCACTGAGCTTAATATTGATTCAGAAGAAAGGGTGAATCAACACCATTATTTTTCACTTGGCCACAGAAAGAACAGATCTGCCCTTATTTAGCCAGTGAGATCTGATGGAAACATAAGCCAGCACGACTGAAAATTTCCAGAAAAAATATTACAGCTGAGGCAAGAATAACTTATAATAGTCACAAAACTACAGGTTGTGTGCAGAGAGAGATATTTGGAAGTAATCACTTTTAAACCTTTTAGATAGATCTCTGAAGTGAGCTTTTTGCATGAGGGGGACATTTCTTCTATTTAAAAATATGAGGTTTTACATATAAAATTATGTTACATATAACTTTTACACAATGTGCATATGTATATCCATATATATATAAAAAAAAAATATCATGTTTATTGGTTTGGAATTCAATCTTACAAGACTAAAGGCATTGTGATTTTAGTAACTGTTGCAAAGCTCAACTGAAGGGCTGTATAATAAGATATTAACCACTGTTATCAAAGCAGTATGAATTTTTCAGGTCCTTTTGTGATAACTATTCACTACCAAAAATGTTAATGGCTAAGAAGTTTCTCTTTGATGAAATAGCCATACAATATTATATTCGATCATCAGAACATTTCTTAATAATTCTGATAGCCAAATTCACAATATATCAGTAGGAATTTAAACAATCTCAGGGAAAATAAATTTGCTAGCCCACTTGAAATACTTATAATCTTCTAGTACTTTTGTTAGTTATTCTGTTATTGAGGTATTTGAGTTTGACTAAGTGATTTGGTAAACTCAGGAGAACATCATGTTTAAATACTGAAATTGTTTCCGATTTTCTGTCCTGTTCACAGAACTCTAAGTTTTGCTTTCTGTTAGAAATGTGTTTTTATGAACTATTTATAGAAGAACTTTTCAATTACATGCAATAAAGTAGAAAACTTCTTTTGTCATTATTTATCTTCAATATGCATTTAATTCTACTTTTGTGTTTAATTTACAATTTGGCCACTGATATTTTTGGTGTGCATTTGTTTGCTGAAAATATGTTAAGATGGATCTGAATGACCACTTTCCATGCAAAAGTGAAGATTAAAAAAAATGTTTGTGAAATTAAAGTATGAACAAGACAGGATATTTAAGTTCGTGTGTATAACTGCAAAACTAAGTATTTAATTTAACTTTTGAATAAGAAATTGTTTGGTTTGGAGTTTGGGTTTTTCTATTTAGAGTGAAAAAAAAATCACTATTTCAAAATGCCCAGAAAGAGCTCTGATACTCTTTGAACCTCTACCTACTTTTCCTTGGTTTCCTTCTTCTTGGGTCCATTTATGTGGCTTAATATTGAATAACACTTCTGTAGAAATTCTTTGTTAATCATGGACTGTCATTTACCCTTGAGTGCATTTTGTGGTGTCTAAAAATAATGTGTATTATATTCCACAGGTCATTCAGGGTGGTCACCTTGTGACTGTTCGCTATAAATAAAGGCTTTGGGGTCAAACCTGTCTTTTCTTTGTAGAGGTTAGAAAGTTTCACCCAGAAAGAAACATCAGCCCCGAGTCTAGAAAGCCAGTTCCCAAAAGGATTCTTTGGGCAAGCACCTTTAAATAGCTAAGAGTGAGAGATATGGCACTGCAAATGTCAGCTTACATAAACCCAAATGAGAAAAGATGATAAAATTGTGCCTTTTTTACAAGGACAGGCTCTAACTGCTTCAAAATCATTAAATAGAAAAGTATAAGAAAACAAAAACAGACTCAAAAAAAACCCCTAAAAGGTTGCTTATGACACTGGTATTGCTGTGCATCAATATACTAAATGGTGACTTTTACCCAACAAATTCTTATTTGACTTCTTGAAGGACAACTGTGTAAACACCAGTACCAATGTTAGGTAAGGGCAAATTCTACTGATATTCAGGACCATTATTCAGAACCTCTTGATAACTTTTTGGTATATGATGTTCTTGTTTTGGTAATTACTTATTTGCTATGCAAATTTCATCAACGCACACTGACATGCAAATTTCTGGGAGAGAAGCAGCTGAAGGTAGGGGATACATGCAGACCTAATAAATTGTAAAATGAGGCACACACAATGACCTGTATGTGTTCAAAGAAGAGATACAAAATGCAATAGCTAGGGAGAACCGAGGACAGATGTATCTTCTAAAAGCTTCTGGACCAGACATCTGTTTTCGTGACAAGGTTGAACATCAATAATGGCAGAATACTGTACCTCCTGGAAAAAAAGTTACCTGGGGTCATAATATCTCCAGAAAAGCAGAAAACTGAGTGCTTGCATGTCACTGGTCTCCTGCAAACACATCTCTTGCTTGGTTTGAGATCAGCATGATTCTAGTACCACATCAGTAAGGACATGCTTCATTTTAGGCTCATGGGAGCTGCTTTGAGAGGGGAAAAAAAAAAAAAAAAAAAAGAAAAAAGGGGAAAAATAATGAATAAATGCAATTTATTTTTCTTCTCTTGAAGAAAGACTTAACTTTGTACCGTAGAGAATGAATAAATTACATGATGATGAGAAACAAAACATAATCCCACAAGGAATCTGCTAACAGCACAGTAAGTTCACAGTACATGTAATTAGTAAACTATCTGAAAGTGAGGAGGCAAAAAAATGAAAGTAAAAAATCCACATTTTTCTCTCTCTCTCCCTGTGCCTGTGTTTGGAAAATATTGCTGCTCTCAGTTAAATCTCAATGCAGCTTCATGGCTATATAAATTGCCTAAGAAAGAGAACAGCCGTGAGTTCCCAAAAAAGAGAAGGAACCTGAGTCACACAGGATAGCTGTCAAGAGAGAAGAAATCAGACTGAAAGTATGGTTTAGGGTGGTTTGGGGGAGTTTGCCTGTATGTTTGTGTCTAGACTTGACTGCTGAGTCATGAAGCAAAGTGTTCAAGTGATAAGCTTTGTGAAAACTCAGCCTTAAAATCTTTAATTAGATTCTTGATAATAGAATGATATTTTTTTTTTTGTAAAAAAAAAAAAAAACACAAAAGAAAAACTTACTTGTAAAATCAATTTCTGAAACAGAATGAAAATAAATTTTTGTTGGTTGCATAGGTGGATATTTTTTAAATCTCAATCACAAGAAATCTTATTAAAAAAGTGAGATGCATGCTTGAAGGCAGTCTTATTTCAAAGGACTTCAGCATTCTCTACACCTCTTTTACAATGTTGTGCTCTTATTGGGGCCTTTTATAAGAAAAGTACTTTTACGAGAAATAACAAAAACACAGTAAACAGATTATCAAAAGTTATTTATACCAAAGGACTAAACAGAGGATGAGAAAGTTATTTTATCCTTTATCCTTCAGTTTAAGTCTTTGCAAGAAGTGCAGGCTGGTATTTAGCTAATGACAGCTTATTTAAGATATTTTACTGTATTGACTGAAGAAAAAGAATGGGTTGAGTGAAGCAAAAGGATTTTTTCTCAAAATATATTTTCTGAAGAACTGAGTGCAAATACCCCTACTACACAATTTTGGGGAGATGAAAATTTTTTATACTAGTTTTATAAGTTTTAGTTTGCTTTTAAAACAACAGCTTACAAACATTATTTTAATCATATATTTTTGTCTACACATTTGCATGTTACAAGGCAGGTCTTCTCAAATTTTCTGCCAAATGCCCAGGATTGTGCTCCTGCATTTTCTTCAGAAAATCACAAGAGTTTCAGACCATGCATTTCTAAAAATGACCTTAGTTTTCAAGCCTCTACTTCAAAGCAATCACTACAGCCTTGTAGTATCCCACACTGGGACATCCCACCTATGCAACAGTGTGGTCCCTGAGAGGACATCCAGACAGGAGCACAGGGCACTCATGCCCTGCAACCGATTCGCTCCCTGCCGATTATTTGCACCCAGGTTAAAGCCATGACCCTCAGAAAGGGCTGAATTTCATCAACTTCTTTTCCAGATCCTGACAACTAATGGTAGGTAAGAACAAGTAACCCGTCTGCCTAGTAAACAATAGGGATGCCTTACTGGTAGAATACCTTAGAGCTTGTTTGAGCATTCATAGCCAAATTCTAGGGATTCTTATGACTTTCAGTCGTGAAACTGTCATACTGCATGAAAGTTCTCCTTTTCTTCCCCTTCTACCCTCCCTGCCCCCACAAGGGAGAGAATTATCAAGTCATTTTTTTGTTTGTCAGGCAAGCAGGAATCAAATTATGCTAAGAAGTAAACAAATAACATTCAGCTTGCGAGCCCTCTGGTTACAGGGTTTCTTTCCACCCACTGAATCTTACCATATAAATGTTGAAAAACATTGCTAGGAAACAAAAGATGCAGTGCTTTGACATATTAGCACCCCCAAAACCCCTTCAATTAAAGGAATGCTTAAAATTTGGCTATAACTCCAAAAAGTGGGAAAAAGCTACTGAAAGTGTAGCTTAATAACAATTAATAATTATACCAAATAGCCCCGGGAATTTGTCATTAACTTTATTTAAAACCTTTCTCTTGTCAGGGTCAGGCACTTAGCAGCACAGTTTATAGGTGCAATCCTTTTCAGGATACTTTATATTGGAAATGAAAGTCATCTTCATTGTGCACTTATCCTGACAAACAATGTCAAACTTTCAGACTGGGGGTCACTCATTTACCACTAACCCATCTAGAAGCTGTTGCTGTTAGATTTAGCCTTCAAAAGCTTGTAGTCTTATGACATGTAAGAAAAGGTAGTGATGCTAGTAGTAATTGGAGAGCCCCGGCAATGACCTTGTCCTCCTCCTAAACCCCAGCTAATCCTAGGTACAATACCTCAACTGGCAGCATAATTATTAGCTGTGGCTATTGCTTTCCTTACAAGTACATCTGCTCCAGAAAGGGCTAGGAAAAAAGTAATAATACAGTACAGAGATTAAATGGTTTTATTTCAGATGACCCTCATATATTTTAGGCATTGGTTTCATGAGGTTTAGTTAATATTTTTCAATCCCTCCATTTATCTAATTGATTTTTTTAATTTTTATAGTGTGTAGTTTAATTTAAATCACTAAAAATCCTCACAAATGTTAGCAAGCTATATTACATGTATGTGAAACTATTGCCACCTTTCTGATGTTCATTGTCCTTCAGAATTACATCTGCCCTGCTGAGTGTCCTATTTGAACAAAGATGGAAGAGAAGATCTTTTGAGGGCAGCTTCCCCTCCTACCAGAGGACTACAACTATCAGAGCAATAGCTGAGGTGGGTGAAACCCATATAATTTCAGGGTTCATATACACAATCAAAATCTCATCTTGTGTTTTGTAAAAATCAAACAGTACAGATCATTGTATACAGATATCATATTTTGTGTTGAAAATCACTTCAAAGATACTTAATTATGAAGTCTGAAAGAGCCATAGTTTGAGAAGAGAGTCCCACTGGGAACAGAATTATTGTGCTCCAACTTGCAGATAATAAAAAGATATAACCAGCTACGATATCTTGGTACAATTCATTTTCCTATAAGCCTTTGTTTCAGCAGGGAAAAAGAAAAAAACTTTAACTAAGCTGGTACTAAATATTGACCATCCTGTAAGATTTTCAGTTTCTCACTTCTATGGTTAGAACAAAATTTCTATTTTAAAAAGTTTCAAAATTATGAGAATTTTTTTAAAGGATAGTGGATTCAGTGGTTTATCAAGTACTGTTATATTTGGCTTATTATTTTATGATGCTTTGAAGGCTAGAGCATCTCTGTTTGTTCAGCCTGTAGAAAAGAAGGGTCCAGGAGACCTTAGAGCAGCTGCTGATGTCCAAAAGGGCAACAAGAAATCTGGACTAAGGTTTGGACAAAGGACTGCAGTACAGGACAAGGGGGAATGGCTTTAACCTGACAGAGGGGAGACAGAGATCTTAGGCAGAATTTCTTCCCTGTGAGGGTGGTAAGGCCCTGGCACAGGTTGCCCAAAGAAGCTGTAACTGCCTTATCCCTGATAGTGCTCAAGGCCAGGTAGGACAGGGCTTGGAGCAACCTGGTCTAGCGGAAGGTGTCCCTGCCTATAGGAGGAAGTTGAAACTAGATGAGCTTTAAGGTCCCTTCAACCCAAACCATTCTGTGATTCTATGAGTCTATGATTATTAAGTTTCTGAGAATATAATTTTACTTCATAAATATTATTTGTACAGGCAACAAACGGTTGGCCATTCAAAAACCTACAAAGACCAGAAGAACAAGTAGTTCACATGTTGTTCAAAAACTGTTCAGACACAGGTGTTACCTGTGTTAGGTCATGACTAGAGAACCTTTCAGGATTTGTTGACTAGAGAACAATGAGAGTATTTTCCCATTCTTCTAACTGAAGCAAAAGCACTCGTAGTTTTAACTTCATGAAAAATAATCTACAGTGTCTGATTAGCTGCCTTTACTAGTCATATAGCTCCACCACCTAGTTTGTTTGTTTGCCTTTCTACTAGATGAAGGCTTCTTCTCTTCCATTTACACCTGGAACGGCATTTTCCTTCATTTTTCCTTGTCCTCAGTCAGGCCAGGAAGATGGTGACACAGCTGTAAGGCTCAGGCAACTGCAAGTACAGAGTTACAACCAAGAGATGTTGAGAGATTAACAGTGGGTGGATTCTGCTCAGATGAAAACTTGGAGACTCTTGCAAATCACAGCTTTAGAAAATGCAAAATATTTACAAAAAGTTGCATGTTCTTAACAGTTTTGCTGCCCAGTAACAGTCGAATACATAACTTGTTTTGCTCAGCTTTAAGCAAGCTCCGGAATCAGCCCAAGGAAATAGAAAGAACCATTAGATACAGTGGGATAAGATCCAAGATGAGAGAATGTGATGCCATTTGTTTCAGTGCCTGAATCTCATTAATTCTTTAAGCAATTTGTGAAAGCAGCATATACAGCTTAATTCTGTCCTATTGATTAGCTATTACACTTGTGAGGAGCAGGGTTAGACCCCTATCTTTATTAAAACAACAGTCTTGGTATTTACATTTTGAAAAGTAAGGTTGTTGAGGAGACACATTAAAAAATGACTTCCAGTGAGTGGAAACTAATTAAATTTTTAAATACAAAAGAGATAAAATAAAAAGGTGATCTATTTTCAATTCATACATATATAAAATGAACAATCTTAAAACAGGATTTTTGTACCTTTATTCAAATATTAGCTAGACTGAGAAAAGATCATAAAGTGCACTTCCTATACTCTTGCCAAATCTAATCTTTATAAGAGTAATTTCTAAGAGAGACATAATGAAGATATTCCCTCAAACTTTCTTCTGAGCTAAAACCAAAATTTGTTTGAAGCTGTAATGTTTCAGTAAATATGGGACAAAATTGCAAGTAAAGAAAAAAAAAAAAAAAAAGAGTTCATTTCAGATTTTTAGCACCTCTGTATGCTACAAAGGAACTTCGCTATGTAACTGTTCCAGCCCAGATTTGCAGATATTTAGATGAAATTTATAGGAAAAAGCCTTTCCCAATCTGGACTGAAAAAGCCCAGCTCCTTCAGCTTCTTTTCATGGAGCTAGTGCACTAACACCTGACCAGATTTGGGAGATTCATTCCAGTTTATGGATGCTTTGCTCATATTGGAGTGCCCAGAGCTGGACATGGTATCATAGAGCATTGTCTGAGTATTATTACAAAGAAACTATGTGTACACTGAGTCATCAGAACACCATTTTCTTGTTACATTGAGAAACATGTAGGTCTGCAATGTTCTTGGAAGGGATTGTAATAGGCTAAAGTCAAGGGGACACTGTAGCAGACTTGTGGGACAAGTTCTGTCAAGTCCAGCACCAAGCCACAGACACACTTATCCAAATTAAATTATATGGACAAAATTGTACATGATCGACATAATATGGACATAATTTCTGCAGTAAAACATTGCAGACAAAATGCAGTAAAGCTACCTTGAATTCTGTTAAATGCTCAAAATTCTCAAATGCTTAGAAGGGTGACACTGAATATTGGTCTCTTTTGAGTTAAATATCACCAAAACACATCTTAGGCTGACCTAACCAATTTCAAACCTCAGCAAATTTTTATCAATGTGGCATGAGATCACAACAGAAAAGCTAAAGAAAATTGCTATTGGCAAGTCTGCATTACAAGGAAGAAATTCTTACACTTTTTTTTTTTTTTTTTTAATCGTCAGGCCAATTTTTTGTATCTTCGTTGATTTCCTAATACCTTTGTTAATGTCAGGAACAGCAGAGGATCAAGAAAAGAGTTAGCTTAATAGGGAGGATTTTTAATTCAGATGATTTGAAAGATTTCTCAGGTTCTAGCTTTTTAGAGACATGTAGACTGGAAAATGTATGATCTCTCCACAGTAAAACCTGCAAGAAAGAGGCAGTTTTGGAAGAAACAGTGTATTAGATGAATGAGAGATAACAGTTGAGATAGCTAATAAATAATAATACCTAAGATAGCTAATAAACCCACAGACTGTTTTGCGGGCTTATATCTGGGATATCACCTTCAATTACATAATTATGTATTTCCTCTTTTTAACTTCCTTAAGATTCCAAGAAAGGAAATATTTGTAAAGAGACAAAATATTCTTTCTTGGGACAACTCATAGATTTAGAGAATATAAGGAAACTTTCAGATATGGAAATCTTGACATGTCAGGCAGATGGCTAGGAAAAATGGACATGTATTTGAGCCCTACAGCCCTTCAGAAAGGTTTGTTCCAACTTTTATCAGTTGGATAATAAAAATACCATGTCTTATCATTCTCACTACATCTAGAACACTATTAAACCTTCAAAAGATTCTCCCATAATTTTAAAAGTTTATGTATTCATTTATTGTCCAGTTTTGTTAATTCTTATGTGCTGATTTAATGAATGTATGCTGGTGCTTGGTTTTGCATTGGCTACTATTACAGCTAAAGGAAAACAGCCTGCTGCTGGCATATTCCAACAACCAGCAGAGCAGCAGTTGCATATGGAAATAAGATATGTAGGTCTGGCATCTGTAATAAATAGTTTTTGAAAGAAAGAGGTCACTTCAGTTCTTATTGAAGGCAGCTGGTTCATGCAGAACATGAAAAAAAAAAAGTGCATCTGCATTGAAACTACACAAATACAACCATGCCATAATTACAGTATATAATATATTAGGATGCTACAAACTTTCCAGTGCTGAAATATACATGAAAGGAAAGAAAAGAAACAAAATAGGTCAACTTCTGCATAAAGCATTTCTGTCCTCACACAAACCTGAAAGTTAAGGGGACACTGGCAACTCAAAATACAGTCAACTGCAAAGAATAATTTAAATGTTGTAAAAGAAATCAGATCTGTCTGTTATGCTGCCCACAGATTTCCACTGCTTTACAGACATTTCTTTTTTTTTTTTTTTTGATAATTTTTTTTAGGTTTTGAATTGTTTTTTTTTTTTTTTTTTTGTATCTATAGTAACAGCGTGGGTGATGACTATGTTCAGTTAAATGGTATTCAGCCAAAATGTAACAAACTTAATCAGTGGGTAGTGAGCAGAAACTGTTTGAATTAATTAGGAAATAGGTATCTAACCCTGGTGATGCTGCCACTTTTGTTGCCTGAAGCATACTACCTGCCTATTTTCTGCTGCTGTATCTCTGAAGTGGGAGGGAAAGGGGCATGCAATGGATCTTCACATGCTGATTTGATGATAATTAATCAAAATCTTGTAAGAAACACAGCTTATGTTGACTAATATCAAAAAGAGTAGCAATGGCCTACTAAGTGCCCCAAAATACTAACATTGCAAGATACAGTCTGTTAACAGAATACACTGAAATAATATCCAGAGAGGGAAATATTCAGATTTTTAAACCAGCCAAATCTCAGTTGTTTCAAGTTTCTGTAATGTTGCCTTGTTGTGCCTGTATTATATTTGTCAAAGACAAAAAAAAAAAAAAAAAAAGAAGAAGAAGAAGAAAAAAAAAACTGATATATCTCATATCAAGGGAGTCCCTCTAAGCCTGACTGAAGAAACTGCATTTCCCTGACCCTCAGACAGCTGCAAAGGTCATCTAGTCATCCAGCACTCTGCTTCTGTGCTACAGCCATTCATGCAAATTAAAGCCGCCTGCAGGCCTGCAGCAACTTGCAATATACACATAGCTTTTCAAAGATTTCTGAATATGTGCAAGTAGATTATTCGGGTTAACTTTCTTTTCTAGTTCTTCTTTTATTTGTCAGTTTGAGACTCATGTTACCTCTACCCTTCTTCATCTCATACCACACACCCAATTTGCACATTCTACAAGAAAGAATGACTTTTTTTTTTGATGTAAAGTAAGATGTGGTCAAAGGGGAAAATTACGTAAAGGGAGGAACCTAGAGAAAGCACTAGGATGCTGCTGCCACAAAAACAGTTTGTTTGCTTGCACGGTTTTAGTATTTGTTGTTGCTCTCATAATTTTGTTAGCACTGCAAGCAGCAATGTAAGCAGCATTTTGGATTTCACTCATTATGAGCTGTGTTATAATTGTGTTGCTGCTCATTTGTGGCTGCATAGTGACTGAAACAGATGTGGCTTTTGGGGGTGAGCAGCACTCAGAGGCTTCTATATTTATGATGGCTCGGGGATGATGGATTCAAAGGAGGTGGCTCAATACTATGGCAAAAGAACTTAAGCAAGAGTGAGACAAAGAAAGAACAATATAGCTGTGAATGCTGTGGCTATCTATGTAATATATACTCTTTAATCTGTATATGCATTCATTTTCGCATGTCCCTGTAGAGCTTCACATGCGGCAGAAATCATAATAGAGCTGCATTCCTCAACAGAGCTGTCAGGCAGCCCAGCTCAGCTCCTTTTGTGACATTTCATGAAACTGTTGGGGCTGGCTGTCAATGAGCTAATCAAATCTTACCTTCCAGCAAGGGCATGGTAACCTTAAGGGCACTCCATGCTTTGTTATAGGTGAATGAGCTTTCATTTTTGTCTAAATCATACAGTTATGAAAACTTACAAAGCAAAAGTCACTCTCATCATCAGCCATTTTATTTTCCCTTTTTGAAAAGCTGGGAAACTAAACAATATGAAAGAAAACTAACACCAAAGAATGGCAAAAACCAGATACATCCAGTTAAGACTCTTGGATGGAGGTGAAGGTTAGACAACCTTAACTGTCTTGAGAGAGAAGAGGTTAATTTGTTTCTGACTGGACATTTGCTTTGAGCTTCCTCTGTAGCTCATGCATCTAGACTTGGCATCTCAAGGTATCTTAAGATGGAGTCACCTGTTTCCCATTTGTGACTGTTCTAGAAAGCACTACCCAAAGACCTATTTCCTTCAGAGTCATTTTCCTGCAGTATCTTGTAACTGATGCAATGACATTTCTGAAAACATTTTAAGTTGTTCTTGTCATACTTTGCCAAAGTAATTTCCAGTGATTCCTGGCATGTCTGTATGTAAAGTGATCACTACTTATAAACACAGTCAAGAAACTGCCAGCATAACTTCACAATCTGAGCACAGTTTCTTGGAGGTTTTGTCAGTTTTTCGGAAACAAGCTCTTTTGCCTTTGCCAGGCAAGAAGTCAGCCCCTGCAGACTAGGAACATGTGACTAGTTCTCTGCCTGCTCCTCTTCTTGGCACTTGAGCTTTCAGGTAGCCTCCTTTCCTCAGATGTTACCAAAAATTAAGTTGGTTTCTGACTGTTTGTAATACAAAATTAGCAGATAGGAGACTTGAGGAAAGAAATGTCCTTGGGTTTTTGGCTGTGTTCCTGTAATGTCAGTCTCTAAACTGATTCAAAATTTTGTGTATATTTTTTAAAAGCAGAAAGTAGCGCTTAGGCAAAACTAGGTTTCCCAGAAAAAACAAACAATCAACCAATCAAAACAAAAAAACAAACAATCCCCCAACCCAGCAAACAACCAAACAAACCCAAAGCTCACAATGATTTAATTTTCTTAATTTGAAAGAAAATCATTAAAAAAATACTTCAAGTCAGATGAAAGGCAAGTTAAATGTTTTGACCTGCTATAGCAAACTGAAATGCTTTACTTTAGAACAGTTGGTCAGTTATTTATTTCTGTTTGAGCAGGTACTTTGTGAGAGCTAGAGCTGAGGTGCGTGGATCCCTGGACTTTACCCGTCAAAATCCATTGTAGTTTTTGAACTGGTTGAATCACTTCTATGGATTAGGGGCAGGTAGTGCCTCTGATGGAGCACAACTTCTGCACTTTTCCAAACACACTGAGATCAGCAGCATAAGTGGATCTGACTATCATTGTTAGTAGCTCTCTCATTTCTACTTTTTGCTGTAGAAAGTCTGAAGACAATTAATGACATGAAAGTGATCTACATGGTTTCAGAGCTTGGGAGAGAATGAAAGTATTACGAGCCATGGTAATTGAGGCTGACTTTAGCCTATACCACTTGAAGTGGAATATTTGAAATTTGAAAATTGGAAAAAAATGTATTTCGATCAAAAATATCAAAGTGGATAGCTTGTCATATCCCTACAGTCATTAAAAAAGTAAATAATAATAAAAAAATAGATTAAATAAAATGTTGGATAACCAGGATTTCCTACAGGATGGCAGGTCTTACTCCTTATAGATTCCAGTTGCATACCTTAGCTTAACTTGCTGAGACTAAAAAAAGCCAACCTTAGAAATAACAGTTTATTACTAAGAAAGTTATTGTCACTGGTGTTAGCTTTTTTGTTCAGATGGTTTCATGTATGACATTCAAAATTATTTCATAAAATAACTAAGTCTGCCGCAGCTTACATTTGCTACTGTTGGATGTTGTGAAAAATACTACAGATTGTAACAGCACACAAAATCACACATAGCTAAAGGGGTTTTTAATTTAGTTATGCAATGGTTTGGTTGTTT
>JBAFWW010013004.1:5232-21288 GCA_036873685.1 Agapornis canus
ACCACTCGTCACTGGCTTCCAGCCGGACACTGAGCCATTGACCACAACTCTTTGCGTGAGGCCGTCCAGCCAGTTCTTTAAGTAATCCATCACATTTCATGGTTTATTTTTTGTTTGAAGCCACACCTATCTTTTACTCAAGTTTTAGGAAAGACATTAAATAAGGAAGCACTGTAGTTGATAGGGCAGAGGCTTTAAGTTCTTCACAAAGTCTGGACATAATCACCTCGTCCTTCTGTGACTCACATTCAGCTGTTCAGAATCATTTTGGCATGTACAGTTTATTACCTACACATTTTGATTCATTGCTAGAAGTACTATTCTTGACATATATTCCAATATTCTTAAGTTACAGGCAGCTTGGGGAAGACTGCAGCTAGGGTAACTTAAAAAACAAGCCTGATATTTTCATAGATTTATGAACACAAACTACCAATTTTATTCCCACGAGAAGTAAGTTTCTCTCATGTATAGTATCATCGTGATGGTAAAATCCTAACATTAAATCGCGAAATTCTTTAGTTTTAGACCTAAAGAATGAGTGTTCTGAGGCACGAATCAGAATTAACTTGCCTGAGGAAGTCCAGTCTCTGCCTTTGAAGGCTTCCAGAAGTCAGCAAATGAAGACAAGCTCACCTTACCTAGTGCTGGCAACAACTCCACTTCAAGCTGGAGGCTGGACCAGGTTTAGCCTCACAGAGATTCTCAAGAGAGCCCACCCAAGCACCACTCCTGTTATTCAATGGATTCTCACATATTTTAAAACAGCCCTATGATTATAAAGACTATCATTAAATATTGCATTTGAAGAGTATTAACCCTCACAAAACCCTTGCTCACTATGGCAGACCAAAATGGAAAGTTTATACACCCTCATTCTTACATAATCATACCAAACTGGGAGAGGAATCAAACACGCTATTCAAATGAAGTCATGCAGCATCCCAATATTAATCAAAAGACAAGAAAATTCAGTCACAATTAAACTGCTTTATTGATACCAACTCATCTTTAACCAGCACTTCAGTTTCATTTTAATTCCAGCAATGATTACAACAAAATGAGGACATGATTTTAACTCAGAAATGTTTAATTAAATGATCTTGGGCATGATGCAGCCAACAGCCAGCTAGCCTGGACAAAGAGACCTGAAAAGGCTGTAACACACATCAGCCAGTAGGAAACAACAATGCAGCATGTATTGCAATCACTAAGATCCCAACAGTGCACCTTAAAAACAGCAAAGCAAGAAGGTAAGCAGCTCATGCAGGAGGAAATAAAAAAGGCGCTTATGCTAAGGAAATTCACAAACCAGCTTGTTAACCCAACAGAACTTAATGAATTGTAACTGTGTCTGAGAACTGGCAGGATTTAAGTTAAAAGTTGCAGAGAAAGTTCCTTTGACAAACCTTGGACCAATTTCAGTTGGATTTAGTATCCAACTTACAATCCTGGACAAGCCTATTAACTTAAGAGTCCAACCCTCAACTGTTTCATGTATTCATCTGTCAAAACTGCTTACTACAGAAAGCAAGGGCACTGGTGTAAGGACAGACCATCTTGGAACCTGGAGTAGCTACAGTCACGCTCTTTAACTAACTGGCTTGTAATACAACAAACCCCTTTAACTGCCTCTACTTCCTAGATAATCAGCTACCTTTTCAAAGGACATGAAGCATTTAATATATTTAACAGATAGTCTGTGTGCTATTACTACAAGCACAGAGGCTAAAGTATCAGAAAGTCTAAAAACTGTCAAGTTGTTGTCTACACAACATATAGAGGCTGTATAGTCATACATACAGTCATCCCTCTAAGAAAGGGAAGTCTCAAAAGGATTCATAAACAGCAGCTGCAAGTCTGTGTTAAAAAGTGTGCAGAAATGCAGAGGGAGTGCCCAGTTAAGCTAAGGAGTCTGTTTCTTTCCAGAATTAGAAATTGAATATAGAAATGAATGGAATATAAATTCTTATTAGGAATTCTAGAGTTCCCCATTTAGAGACTGGTTCTGATAAAAATCAGGTTTCTGAAATTATTCTGGGTATTCTAACTTCCTGGGGAATACAGTTTGCTTGACTACTTTCCAGAAGCTTACTCTAACACTTATGCTTAGAAAAACATTAGCCAGTAAGCTGCTCTTTCACTCAGTTTGTCCATTGACTCAGCTATCTGTATCCGAACAAAAGATTAATTCCCTCTCTATGTACTCAAGTGATCCTTTAAAAACTGAATTAGAAAAAAAGATATTTGGGCACACACATCACCAACCTAGGTAAAATCTGCAATATTAGTGTTTCTGGGAAGCAAAATAACAAGTCTTAAACAGATTAACACACAGGAAGGACAGCTGGCAAGACTTAACACATCTACTTATCGTACAGGATATGGGAACAAACAGGTTTGAGAAGCCAGGTACTGCACAAGCAATCCCCAGTGCAGGCTTCTCAAGAGCTTACTGGTTTGCACACACCAGTTTAAGGTTAGCTGCATTTACTGCTTCACAGTACCACACTTGCAATTTTGTGAGAGATTCCCACTGTGTTAGCTAGATTTACACAGATCCTTCAGATCAGCCAGGCTAGTGCAACACCTCGTGTGCACACCGGTACTGCCTTAGATAGAGTACAACTTGAAATAGGAGCACATGCATTTCTCTGCAGTGGTTTAAACATGTTAATTTAAGCAAATAAACATTTAGTTGCTTTCCGATTTTTGACTTGTCCATACCACCTCTAAAGCTCTCAGGAAGCAAGTCAATGCATTCAGGACAATCAGACTTTAAAGATGCCATTTCCATACAAATGGTTCTGCTCCATTACAAGAGGTTATTATTGTCAAAATCAGGCATTCTTCCAAACATACACCCTTCTTTCCAGTGAAATCAGCTCAGGTTTTAAGCCTCTATCTTGTCCCAAGAAAAAAGTGACAGGCCAGACAGAAATACTTCATAGATCTGATTCAGCCTTTGATCACCGAGAGAATAGAGCTTATTTTAGAACCAGCATTTCCAGGTAGATGTCGTATTTCCCCTATGAAGAATGTTACTTTAGCAATACATAGAAAATCCCTGACAAGGAACTAAACACTACCATGTTTTCAACACTGCAGCTTAAAGACAATGTATTTGAGATTTCTTTCCAGAGTTCATCGCCATATTGAATACAGCAAACATTATAGATAGATGAAATTGCACATTTTTGAAAGCAATGACACTGTTTGCCTTTCCTAAAGTTCCCCCCCCAAGATTGAACATTTCTTCAGCTATGTGTTTATCCAGCCCCTTCCGGGATTTAAATACAGCATCTCCATGAAGTCAGTCCTGAGAGAAGCTGAATAAAGTTTAATGGGATGCACATGCTCCTGTGCCAATTCCAGATTCTTTGATAGGTTCCACTGGGTTTATTTGCCCCTCTTCTTTTAGCTTCACCTGTCTAAAGTCTTCCCTGATTTCCTCTAGAAGACCTGGCTTAAAAATGACATCCAGTGCTGTCATTGCCAAAGCTTTTGCTGTGCGCAAAGCATAGAACTGAGCATTCTGTGACCCTGCAGAAAAATAAGAGAAATCTCAGGTTCGACTACTATTATTAGACACAAAACACTAGCATAAGGCATATTCTATAAGATCTTCAAGTTTCAATTGCAAGAACAGTTTCTTACAAATCTACTTGCATGAAGTATGTTTTTTTTCTAATGCCTCAAAACAAGTTTTTACATGCAGGTACTTAACTTTCTGCTTAACTTTCTGCTACTGACATAAATAAGACTGAAATCAGAAAAGTAAGTGTTCATATTTTCCTTTTTAGAAAATGCAGAGTTTTATACTATTATCTCTATTACATTTCCTGAGTACTGTGTTTTAAGAAGTAAAAATTACTTTCACCTTTTGGTTCATGCTTAGAAGCTCTTCTGAATATGCTGCTAGGGATACTCATTCTAATTTCTTCTGTCTAGATGACATACCAAGTCAGGCTTTTAGCACAAGGAGAGGTCATCCTTAAACATACATTCAGCTTTAAACACACACACACACACACACAAATTCTACATTTTGTCAGCTTTTTCCTGCAACTTTACAGTTAGCTAATTGTCCATATTCAGCTCAGATCCCACCATGCTTGAAGAAATCAGCTCCATTTCACATGTAGCCACTTTCAGATCTAGTACTTACATGTTTATACATTTACTATACAGTACCTCTGAATACCACAGAAACATGTGAAAGCTTTAATTCTCTGTAACTTTAAATAATTTTTAGATCTGCTGTAGTGAAAAGTTAGGAACCAGTCCCTACAAGGCACAAAGGTTCCAAATACAAACCTGTATCCCTTTCCACTTCCACTCACCTGCAGCTTCCGTATACTGCTCAGTATGATTCAATGCATCAGAGCCAATATAAAAATAAGGATGAAGCCCAGGGACTACAAATGTAACATTTCCAAAGTCTGTGGAACCTAGAAGTAGCATAGAAATTTTCTTAATGAACAAGTGTTAAAGAGCTTCAAAGGCTGTAAGAAAATGTATGAAAGATATCTCCAGCCCATATCTAAAATGTAATAGCCTTTACCCCAAATACTAAATTAAAAGCATACCTAGTGAGTCATCCATACAGAAGTCTCCATCACCAATATGTTTTCCCTATCTAGCAATCTTCAGATGCTGCTCTCCACTGTGCTTATGATCAATAAATCAGTTACTGGACTGCAGGGAAGATTTACCAGCATGTCCCTATTCCATTTGGTGTTGAGTTTTTAACAAACATCTCCTGATAGTAAGCTGCTAATTCAGAAATAATGAAAGCTACAAACCTCGTGAGTACCAGGTAGTTCAGCTATTTTCCTGCTACAGCCCACTTTTCACCAAAACGCAAATATTCAGCATTAGAAAGGGGACTCTGAAGTAGGAACATTCTATCTTTAAACAAAACCAGATCGAGGACAACTATTTTTTTCCTGCACCTTTTGATTATTCTCAGTTATGGAAACCTTCAGCAGCACAAACGCTCTTAAAATAACAAGATCAGACTAAACTCCAGACCCAATGCTGGTCCTTTGTAGACATAAAATTCTTAATAGCAACGGTGAAGATTTTAATGCTTTCATGACTAGCTAGTGTTACGTTAGCTACTGGTATCTCATAGTACTGCCTTTTCTTAATGATTCCATCCAGAAGCAGTAGATCCTTCACAATAAATCATCCAAGAGTTTGTAACTACTTCCCAAGTACCCCCTCCCTCCCACTTTTTTCTACCCAAACAGGCAACTCACTATTTGTTAAAACAATATTCAGTCGCCAGAGAAATCACTGTATCAATTACTGTGAAATTCAGATGCCTAAGGAAGCACTGTTTCTCAGTGGGGGAAAATAGGGATTACCAACTAAGATCTCATTTAACTTTTTTTTTCAGGCAAATCAGAGCTGCAAGATTGTTTTTTTCTTTAGCAATGGCAATACATAGTGACTGTTCTTAAGATTTAAAGTTATTTGTAACACATCAAGTAGCCTCCGTATCACAATACTTTATGGAGAGAAGGTATCGCTAATGCCTTAAGGATTCAGTAATGAAGTGATTGAAGGATATAGATTTTACTTGGAAACATATTTATTAAAAGCGAGTCCATAGAGCCTACATTATGTAATCAAAGAGGACAAGACTAGCTTGCTATCTGCTCTGCCTACAAGCTGAAGTGGCAACACTTGTCCAAAACCATGATTTGTGTGCATTTGGAGAAAATCCAACTCTTGGCACAGCAGCAAGTTATTTTAATTTTTAGTAGTCTACAATACTGCTCTATTCTTTGGTCAGTCTGGAACAACAAACCAGAAGTCTGGACTAGGCCAAGAGTTCTAAACTTGCTTTACTAAGTCCTAATACGCATACTTCTGGAAAGACTGTTGGCCTTTTTCCCTGCTCTCACTCAGCAAATGAAGCATTGAAAATTTCAGTGCATCCCAAATCTCGGTCATGTAATTTCACTTAAATTTATATCCATGTCCAATCTACTACCAGTTCACAAGTTATTTTTGCTGGATGTAAATGATTTAAACTTGGTATTTTCTATTAGGCTGGAGCACTTACTAAGCCAAAATCCAGACAGCTTTTCATGTACATGAGACAGTCACATCTTTCCTTCTTTCAGAAAAAAACGTTACACCCTTTTGTGGTATTCACCTACTGACATGTTTAAAACATCAGTTACTCCAGTGGGTTCCATACAAGCTTCTGGACCTGTATGCTTGCTAGAGATGTATGAATTGGAATTCCTTCTAGAGGCATAAATAACTGCACAATTATCAATGCAATATATAGACTTGTGCGCTATCTTCAAAAGAAAGGTTCTAGAGGCTCCAGCCTCTCAAAAATATATCCTGAAGCTGACACAGAAACCTCTTCAAGTCACTGAACACATAATGGAAATCAGTATTACCACAAGCCTGAATGGAGGGGAAAATGCAGAAGATTCCATGAAGCATTTATATACAGCCCCACACTTCAAAAGTGGTTATTTTCAAAACATACTGGCTCCATAGGATCATCTATGCCAGTCTTGTGTCCAGGATGCCAATGAAACCCATGAATGCTAAAAATACCGAAGTTATCACAAATGTGGGTACCTCAACTAAGGCATGCTGAACTAGGCCATCTGCTTTGGGAGGTAATCATTACCCTGGAGCTGAGCCACTCTACCAGCAGAAGGAGAACCAGGTTATGTCACCTGGTCAAAGCTAACTCAGATTCACATTATCTCACATCATCCTGTGTGCCAAATGAGCGGAGTGTGCACAAGGCACACAAAATGTAGTATGATTTGATGGATTGAAGGAATTCTTTGTAACGCTTAGCTGCCTAGAGCGATACCTGTGAGCAGACCGATACTAATACCCATGTAGAGGTGGCAGCGAGTATGCTCATCTGTTAAGGACTTTTCTGCTGCACAGACATGGAGAAGCAACTGAGCTATCTTCCTTCCCTTTCAACAGAAGAAACTGATATCCTAAAAGAAAACATTGAAAACCATATGAAAACTAAACAGAAATAGAGGCCTTGAAAAAGACGAGACAAAACATTCAATCCCCCCCAAAAAGGGTAGCATACAAAATTCCACTCCTATGTCTCTAGAGACTATGGTTTGTTATCACTCCTGAAGCCCCAGTGCAAAAATTCAGAGAAGCAGCTGTGGAAAGAAAATTCAGTAAAGCCTACTGCAGTGTGAGATAAAAAAAGTAGTTGCTCAAGCACATTCTGACATTTGACAAGCAATTTAAGGACAGGACAGGCATATGGGGAGTTTCAGTTTAAGCAAGTTAAGAGTTAACATTTTGCGTATCATGTAAGTTACATATGAAAGCACAATTACAATTAAGTGTCTGTACTAAGCTCATCAGAAGTCCTCTGAATGCAAGATCATAAGTACCCAGAATCTTCACCCTTAAACCAGTGTTTTGAAGGAAGCTACTACCAGAGCTCCAAAAATTTTCATTAAAGTAAGCATTCTAAGGGACATTGCTCATTTAGCCTAAGAAAGGGTCTGAGGAAAGTTGTAAGCCTCACTTATACCACAAGGAAGAAAAAAGTGTACAGAGAACTCTGTCCCCAAACACCAAGATCTCAAATCTATTTTGCATTTAATATAGAGAAGATTAGTGCTGTAATGAAATTAAGTAGAGTAACAACTTTTTACTGAGAACAATCTCTTCCTTCTAACCAAAGAGAAAAACCTTTGACATAAGTGGAGTAAAAATGTTTATATATACAGTTATGATCAGTAGTGAAGGCTATAAAATATCATCAGCAGGTCAAGACTTCAACAGAGCTTCTGCAGAAAGATTCTCAAAAAACCAAGTTATGAGTAATGAGAAACCCACCTGACTTCTCAAGAATTCACAATCTTATTACTTTAGCTCTGAGAGACCAAGAAAGTGACACAGTTTGAGGCATAGTGAAGACTTAGAAGTGAAAACCTACTTGAATGGCACCCTTTGGAAAACTAATCTGTTGAACACATGAACTAAAGTTAGAGGCATAAAATTACCTGTTAATGGAAATAAGTTTAAATTAGGGTTACTGAGATGCTTAAACTTCCACTTAAAGTGTCTGCAAAAACTCCCTCTGAAATATTAGTCAAGATGCTAGCAAATTTGTTTATATGTAAGCTTGGAAATATTATTAAACAAGATTCATGAAAATAAAGTCCAATCTTCATTCACAGCAAACTAGGATTCTGCATTTGAAAGCAACAGAATGGGCTGCAATTCATTACACATCCTCAATGTTCTCAGGAAGACTGTTCTTTGCTTTCCATCCTTCCACACCTCCCTCCAACCAAGCTGTTTCTTATTTGAAATATTTTCAGAAATATTATCAGAAAATTACTATTGTTGGGAGAACTTCCTAGTTTCTACAACAAATACAGAAACACAGGCCAGAGGTATGATCCCTTTACAGAGCTTCAGCTTTCTAATTTGGCTTTTTCCTCTGACAAGGTATGTTTAACCTAGCTCTAACACCATTCTTTTATACACTTGAGAGTTGATCAACTTAAGCTGAAATTGTAACAATATACCCAGATGGAGTTACCTGACAAACCATTCAAGATACAGTCCTCGGGTATAAATTCTATTCCAAGCTTCTTCCCATTCTCCTTGTAAACTTTCTGCAGGCTCTTATTTGGAAGCACATTGTAGTAATCATTTTCACCACCTTTTATTTCCACCTAGACAAAAATCTTGAGTTATTAGAAGTTTTTGTCCAACTCCAACCAGTTTAATGAAAACAATTTGAAGACCGGAAAAAATAAGTACATATCGATACTTCAAGTCCACGTCAAAACAGACGTAAGTACTAAGTTTTTCAGAAATTCAACACTCTGCCAAGTATTACTCTTGATCAAAACACAGCTGGTGTTCCATCAACTTTGCACTAGACAGACAAATTCCAGAAGCATGGATTTCACTGATATCGTGTCCAAAAATAGGCAACACCTTTAACTGGCTAAGTTTCCACTGCAGGTACTATTAAACTACACAGAAATCAAGTCAGGCCTTCACCAAATCTACTATTGTTTAGAACACATCCAGTACTACAGCCCTACCCATAAATGACTTCACACCAGCAAGAAGCTTGAAAGCAAATGTAAAAAACCCATACCAATGTCAAATTTCAAGAGAGATCTTAATTTTCTGAAATTCTTTTCTAGCTAGAATGAAGAGGTCATACAAGTAAACAGCATGCAATACCTCAAACAGACCTTAAAACTCACTAACTCACACTCATGTACGCCTTACCTATTTGTTCTGATGAGCACTAACATTCTTATCACAGCTGTATTAATCAAACCTGTAACTACAGAGTAGGTAGAACGATGTATCTTAGCAATACACTGCAAGGTAATAATATTGCTGGAACCAGCTACAGTTAACATTTCCCATTTACTAAAAGCAAACAACACTAAAATAACTGAATCACAGAATGGTTGAAGTTGGCAACCCGCTCTAGAAATCATCTTGTTCAGCTCCCCTCCTCAAGCAGGGTCATCTAGAGCTGGTTGCCCAGGACTATATCAAGGCAGTTTTCAAGTATGTCCAAGGATGGAAACACTACAATCTCTCCAGGCAAACTCTGCTCCATTGCTCAGTCATCACAGTCTAAACATCAGGAAAAACCCTGGTTGCCATGAGGTGGGTAGAGCACTTGAGATAGGTAGATAGGGGGATTTCATCCTTGGAGATACTCAGAAGAATACACAGCACCAAGCAATCTGCTTTAACTGGTACTGCTCCAAACAGAGGCTTAGACTAGATGAACTCCAGAAGTTTCTCCCAACCTAGATTCTTCTAGGATGCTGTGTCATTCTATTTATAAACCAAAGCTTTCTTTCAGGGGACACAGCAACAAAATAACAAATAGTGTATTCTGGCTAAACACCATGCAGACAAATGCTGTTAAGCCTCCATTTCCTATTCCAGCCCACCTTACCTTCATATATTAAACACATGACCATGAATACATTCTTACTTTGCATCCTGTGGCCAGTGCTGCAGATTTGAAGCAGTTCTCAACCTTCTCTATCAGAAGAGAAAGATCTTTCATTGAAGGGGCACGCAAGTAGAACTCCAACTCAGTGTAAGAAGGAATGATGTTAGGTTTCACACCACCATTTTTTATTACACCTGCAGAAAGGGAAAAGTCATATCATCAGTGTTAACTACAACTGCTTGATCTTCAGCTCTGCCATGAAACTCTTTGCTCAAGAACTAAATACATAAACAAAAACCAACACATCAGCCAGGCATGAAATACAAAGAATGTAAAAAATGCAGTATGTAGATAAAGTTTCTTCATTCCATCAGATTAAGTGGAACATGTGTATATTTTTCAGCACAATTTCATTACATTCTTTGGTTAGACATCTGTTATAAATCTTAAAGCCAAACTCGCATTTGTAATTAATGCCCTGAAATTCAATGCAGAGTCATAAAGCAAGATGGCTGCCACTGAAATAAGATTTTGTTATAAAGGCTATCTCGGATTCCAGCCTTTAAAGGTTTCCAACTTATTTTGCCAGTTTGGAGAGAAATGAGTAAGCTGCACTGCTCAATAATACCAGAGCAAATGTGCATGCTGCAGTCCACAGAAAGTTCATTAAATTCCTCGTACTAATGCTTTAGAAATACTGGAATGCATAATATAGGTAGCTTTATTCCAGAATGAAGTTTGAGCTGAAACTACTCTCTCAATGGAACATGGGCCAAGTACATAGTTTCAATTATGCCAGAGCCTTAATACCTAAATATTTCAACAATAAACATTGTAGACTTCAACTGTTAGATTTCGATGCATTAGTTAGTTGCTTTCAACAGGGTGCTTTGCTTGTTTCCGTGGCCTCCTACCCTCAATTTATACATGTGGAGTAAGACTTGTTTTCTGTAGAACCTGAGAAACTATCTACTTTAAATGGAAATACTGCTCAAAGCTACTGATGCATGTCTCTGAAACCTGAAATGACAGCGCTATCAGGAGGCAAATAGGCAACAAATCTTTACTTCTGGTGTAGAAAACCTATTAAGACTATGAACTCCCCCTAAAGTAAAACCTTCCACTCTCAAATAAAGTAAACAAAGTGCTGATCTGAACCACTATCAGTTCTAGTCCATAACAAAAGGAACAGCAAAGGAAAGGAACCAGCAGGCAATTGTGCAAGTTTACAGGACACATACTGTAACATTTGCTCAAAACAAGTAGCTCAATAAGTAAATAACTTCCACTTGTAAACAGAACTGGATAGAGTCTGAGAGTATGTTTACACTTGAAATTTCAAAGCAGCTGCAATAAGGACTGGATAGATTATCTAGCTTAAAAGTAGGCTGCCTGCACACAACTAGCAGCACCCAGTTTGCCCTTCTAGATGGAAATGTTTTGTTTTTTTTACAACCTGTTTAATACAACTTCTTAAATAGAAAAAGAAATCTACATTGCTGTATTTCAAGAGAGCAACATTTACTCATGAAGTAGCAGACAAACTCAAACCAACAATATTCAGGTACATAAAAAATGGCTTAGAAATTCCAGACTTCAGTAATGGAAAGTATTTCAGTTTCTGTTAGTGGGTTAAAACTAAGATTCTTAGGATCACTTCAGTCAGCCACTGCAGTTACTCAAGTTTACAACACGAGCTCTCCAACACACTGTTCTAAAAAAAGCATTCCTAAAATTGAATCTCATACTGGCTGCTTATACTTTCCCAAAAGTATTTTAAGTATTTCCAGTTTGAAAAGCAGGTTTATGAGAGCAGATGTATCAACACAGTAATTTAAGTTTTGCTGTACTTCAGGAAGTGTTACTTCTAGGAGGCTTGTTTAGATACTTAACTTTTTTGCCGACCTTATCCATGTAGCTTTTATAAACTATGAAGAAAGTATTTAGGGGTTTGTGCTTAGATTCAATAGAAGACTCAGGTACCTCCAACCTTAAACCTGCAACACTCGGCTTTCACACACCAGAACTCATAATTAAGTACCCTGCTTCCTAAGCAATAGGATAGAGAAGCTATGCCCACTGTGTGAAATTCATTTGGGTACTGATGCACAGCAAAACTAAAAACAGTTAGGACTTCCAGACTCCATCCAGATATCCTGGAGAGAAATACACATATGTATTATACAGCACAAGCACTAAGGCATAATGATTAGCTCAGAACTTCTGTATGTTTATTCAGCTCACAACAAGTATTCCAAATAAACAGTTCTACATTCAGAAGTTCCGCAGAAATGGCAAACTTTCTTAATTTCAACCTGGAAAAAAAGCTGCGTTGGGTGCAAGAAGGGAAACTTGGGTTTAGAGATGAAGGGCAGCTTCCATGTCAACTTCTCAACCCTTCTCACTGTACAAAAAGAAATGCATGATGCTGAAGGAGTATGACTGAAGCTTAATGGTTAGCAGGTCTAATTACCAAAGTGACTTTTCTAATCTTAAGCCTAGTAGATATTAAATACTAGAATCCAGTGAACATCTAGTTGACTGGGCTACTAAATAAAACTACAGGCTTCTGCCGTTGCTTGGTTTTGTACTTCAGCAAATAAATTTCAATCACTCTAAACCCTGACACCCTTCCAATAAATATCATCTAATTAACGGAATGCCTACTACAAAAAATCCTGCAGTGACTCTTTCTCGGAAGCATTTGACCTTACACCTTTGCAAGAACATGTGCAGTAACCTTAAGGAATTCAAGACCATGTTCCAAAAGAAACTTGGCACTTTTTTTTTTTTTTTTTTTTAAACTTCAACTTCCAAGTGCAAAGACTTAAAAACTGCCTAGCCTCTACCTAGGTACCACAGTCCTCTTTGGAATCCGACCTATAAGCCTATTTTGAGAAGTTAGTACTGGACACTGATATGATTTTAAAGGTGACAGAAAGCTATTTAAAAGAAATTGTGCTATTTCATAATACTTGAAGAGACTATAATAATTTAGTGCAATAATGCAATACTTGAAATTGTGGGATTTTGTAAGTTAGTATTTCAACAACCTAAGCTCTTACTTGCTAGATATTAGATTTAATTAAGATCTCACCATGAACTCTCCAGGTCGGTTTCATTTGCTGTCTTAAAACAGACAGATTGTTGTATGCAAGAACAGCAGCATCTAATGCATTAACTCCTTCCCAAGGATAAGCAGCAGCATGAGAAGCTTTTCCATAGTATTTCACAGTCACACTAGGAAATAAAAGGCATTACTTATTTCTTTTCTATTTACTGAAAAAAACCCTCTAAAATAAAAAGTTCCTTTTGTTCAGAGAAATGTTTCAGTTTTCACCACCAAAGGTTTGCCTGGCACTAGACTGGTGTAAAGTTGAACTATCTCTGAATGCAGGAAAATGCTTAAAGATTTCTAGAAAACCCAATGAAATTACCAAGAGCCAAACATGCAAAAGTTACCAGTAATACACCACTATACAGCCTCTTCCTGAGAAGTACAGGCTTCACATGCTAAATTCCTCCGACACTTTTTTTTATACTGCCTGACTGTTCTGAGACTTAAAGTTACTGACATTCTTCTCAGAGGATAAAAAACCCTTTCCTCTGAATCAAAATTGTAAGTTGCCTTAATTTTTGTCAAGCATATGTATGTGTACAGTTTATAATGCAGCAAAAGCACATTAATAACATCACATATCCATGTCTAAATAACAAAAGTCAAGGTTTAAAGTGTAGTAAAAGTAAATCCTAGTATAAAATAGAGATTACTGTGCTACAACAAAGATATTCTTTCCCTGTACACCTCAAAAAAGCTGGTGGAAAGAGAATAATAAAGGCTATCCTCAAACTTCCCAGAAGTCAAAATACTGCACCTAAACATATGCAGGAAGAATTTTCATGCTTTGCTTCTTCTGAGGGCTCTACAATTTAATATTTTAAATTATATGAAAAACTTGTTACATGAAAGGCAAATATTAAATACTGTTAACTACATGAGGTATTGCTATTTATCAAATACACAACTATTCATTTTTTGCCAGTAGCAGAGATTTTAACTAAATCTGTTTGTACTCAATACACAAGTCTTTCACACAAAAAAAACCATCTTCAAGCTCAAAGAGTTCCACACAACTTGTCTCTTGCCAGAGAGGACCAGCCTAACTTGCTTGTATTGCACAAATGCCAACTTTGCCACTTATCCTGAGCTGACCTTCACACTCTGAATCATGCTGTGTTAATACTGACCAACAAAGCATACAATGGAGTGCACTGCTGCAGCAGAAAACACCTCCTGCTACTGCTTACAGCCCAAGTATGCCTTTTTCCATTCCCCCTCATCCTCCAAGGCAACCATACATCTTATTCTGTAAAGTATGAGATATATTTAAGATTTATTATCATTATGAAACCCAGATAGAAAACTTATCCATTAAAATCCCAAGTATTAGACTGCAATCCCTCAAATCAACTCACAAAGGCAGCAGGACAGGTCTCTAGGTATTCTCCAATAAAAAAGGAGAGGAGGTGGCAAAGTCAAGCAGAGAGTCACCTTGCTATATTTTTTCCCTCCCAAGCAACTTGTGCGTATTAAAAAAAAGTTCTTTCACTATTGAATTTCTTGTACTTTTATTGCTTCACAAATGCAATACCCTTAGAAAAACCCAATACATTTTGTTGAAAACAAAACCACCCTAAGCCAGCCTAAGAGTAACAGAAGAATGTGGATCCTGTTTGACCAACAATAAATAGGCAGATTAAGTGAAGGATAAGTAAAAAAGAATCAGCAAATTTTGGCATGTATCCACAACAATTATCCCAACTGTGCTAATTTTACCTTAGGCACAAGCCAGCTTTCAGAGATTGCATATACAGTAGTACTAGCAATCTAGTGATTAAATTCTTTGGAAACAACTAAAGATCAATTACTTTGTAGAAACAGCCCTTGTACCTTTGGAATGTCATAATTACATAAATCATGACAAACTCAGTATTCCAAATTTTTGGAAGTAGTAAGTTGTTTCACTCTGCACTTCAATCCCATGCTGCCTCTGTATTAGTGTTTAAAGGTTATACAGGACTTGCATCATACAGCAGAGTCCTACATCCAATACCTCTGAAAGGAGATTTCTCAGTCTTACCTTATCAAACTTAAAAGGCTATTGCAAGAGTTGAAATGAACAGAAAGACGAAATTATCAATGAAAACTGCATTTTTAAAAGTATATAGACTTAGGGTACAGTAACCAAAAAAATAAGTTAGGATAACTCTTGGAGGGAGACTACAATAACCAGTTAAGACTCTTCAGAAAACCAGTGATGACATGTAACAGAGAGGGAGCTGGATAAGGAAGACTCAGTGTTCCTAACCTCAGCTGTTTTACCATAGAAACTCAGCAGTAACAGAAGCACTTTCAAAACTGATTAAAATAAAATGCATACAGAGGACTACATGACTTGGGGATCAGGAAAGGAACTATTATCCATGAGATCCCCTCCAGTCGCCTCTTTTTAACTTAACAGATATGATAATGGATGTTTAAACAGAAACGCCCAAAAACCTCAGAAGAATGGATTTTTGGTATACATGCAAGATTATCCCAGTGCAGTCAGGGAACCTTTAATCCTAGACTGAACATCGTACTTCTGAAGAATGGCTCAAGAGTGTCCACAACCCAGCTCCTTAGCTGACTGCAAACATTTAGCTCATCTGAAAGGCACTTGCAAGGTCTCCAGCCCTAAAGCTCAGTCCCACCCAAAGCTGCTCCCTTACTGAAGGTAGAAAAGGCTAGCCACAAGCCCACCCCTTCCACCTGAACGTGCTCACTCACTCGTGCTCGGCCACATCGGGCAAGTACGCTGCGTTTTCTTGCGAGGGGTGTGCCATAAAAACCACATCCAGGCCATCAAACGCTCCAGCGTTTATCAGGTCTATTTTGCCTCCTCCTTGCTCTTCCGCAGGCGTGCCCAGCACCGTGATCTGCAGCACAAACGCAGAGTCAGGACCTGCCTGACCCACCGGGGCCGAGGTCGCAGCCTCCGCCCTCGGCGGGGCCCTCACCTGGACGGCGGCGGACGCCGGCT